>JBAJNP010008862.1:0-19327 GCA_036877545.1 Yasuhikotakia modesta
TATAAACATAAAATTAACAGGGATCATTTCTGTTCATTGGTAAATCTTCCAGGTGTTTTTGAGTAACATGGTGTTATGGGGTGTGCTGCTCTCTGCTGACTGTACTGCAGTACTGCACCTTTGCTTAACTTGCGCACTAAAGTCACACCGCATCAGAATGGCATCAATTTGGCAGCAGTTTGCAGGCAGGTCTGAATGGCACATACGGCAGATTGATCCATTAGAGCTTTGGGCTATTTTCAAGGTTCAGTTAAACGAGTGCATTGTTTGTTACACGTGAGCATCATGAGGAGATTTGCACGTGCCAATAAGATGGATGGATTTTTTCTTTTTATTGTTGTTGTTGGTTTTACGTTTTAAAATGTGTTCAAATAATAACTACAGTAGCATCCACGCAGAAAATTATCTACAGCTCACAATGTATTTCATACTTCAGAAATACTATAGTATGTTGGTATGCAGTACAGTGTGTAGTATGTTGGTTTAAACATAGCACGTTATTTAAACTGTTTTCTAAAATTATACAAGCGCTTAATTTTGCTGGTATACTGCCATCTGGTGGCCAACTCGTCATCAATCGGTTGGTTATGGCGTCACGTATTCACAGGCCCTGTTGCCTAAAGCCCCTTTATCCCCTCGTGACTCAGGCAGATGTGCAGAGTGAAAGAAATCTGATTAAGTCATCTTCTAAGGGACTTTATGCACGGCAACGAGGGCTGTTTATAGCAGCTAAATTAGCCATGATGACAACACAGTGTCATGTAGGCTAATTTTTTCAATGAATTTATAATTCCTCATGACCACTGGCTCGAAATTGCCTTACACTGGCATATCCACTCTAGCTTGACTTCAAAGCCATCCACTGCATCAGGAATTTCCTCCAGCCAGGAATTATAAAGCAATTAGCCAGTTCTATTTTGGCTAGAGGAAGCTATAACATCTGTATGATAGATGAAACACGTTGCGTGTCATTACGCATACCTCTCCCAGTGCATGCTGTTGACGCCATTGCTTCTCCAAGCTGGTATGTGCATTTGTGTTATGTAAGCTGACTGAATAGATGTCTGCTTCTCTCTCCCTTAGTGCCCTTCCCGCGAGAGGCAGACACATTTGGTGGCAGCTGCATTGATTTAAACTGCTGCGGGCAGCTGGGGGATCAGCGCGAGTTCAGTAGCTGTTTGGGGACAGAAGATGTCTTACCCAAAGTTTGGGATTGCACACTTCCTTTTGCTACAACAGCTTGGGCTATCTGCCCAAACATGTTGTTATGCTGAGCTGTGTTGTCAGTCCAAAATATGACATATTCAAAATGGAAGGGTTATTCTCTTATAATCAAATGACAATTAATTCAACTTCTGTAGGTTTTCTAAACAATGTTACCACTAAAATGGCTCTATTTAAATTGAAATCAATGGGTCAGTTTACAAACTCAAAGATTTTATGTGTTTAATAAACCAAATAAAATAGCAGTGCATTCAATCATATGCCAGTATGGACCGAGGTCACCCTGGTAACTGGAAAACCAATAGCAACACTTTTTAAAAGGCTCATTTTCCAATGCACTTGCTCTTTCAGTGAGTCGTCTGACTAATGAAGTCTAGTGACAGAAATACACATTCAACAGAGTTTTTGTCGCTTATACATCCAGGATTCCCAGATGTGTGTTGGGGTAGGAAGGGAATTAAAAATACATTGCAGCAGCTTGTCCGTTGAGGAAGAGTGGCTGCACAGCACATTATGGAATGTAAATGAATACAGGGGTCATGGTCTCTGTGTCGGCTCCAGCAGAATGCAAAACATGATGGTCAGTGTTACCAGCTGTCCACCTGCAGCAGAGGTGCTATTGTTGGCTGGACATCAATAGAATGCATATGAAAAGATCACTGATTTAAATTTTAATATATTAGTACAATAAAATCTTTGCATACACCATTTTAAACTCAAAGCTGAAAAGACTTTTAGGAGGTCCATCTGCTTCACTTTAATTGCAATATGTTTTTAGGCCTGTATTGAGGTTTATGTAATAACAATAATACATTATAACAAGTAGGCCTGCATTGTCAATGCACCAGGAATGGCCTTTTTATAACACTGTGACTGGGGCATGCATCAAGGCATCAAACACCAGAGGAAGTATACGCCCCAATTATTTTGATGCGTATCTGGTGTTGTTCTGCCTTTAACCAGCAGAGGAGGTCTGAATCAAAGAGATAAAGTCTGGAATAAGCTCAAACAGCTCTTTTATGAACATTAATGTAGCATAAACATATCATGAATCACACATGGAGTGAATTAGGGCAATTGCCACCATCTGAGACATTTTGATGTCTATATTTAAATTGTTTTAATACAATTCACACTGTTAGCCTCATGCTTATCCCTCCTTTTCTCAAAACGCTTAGTAACTATTTCTTTGCTTATTTATTTTTGAACCAAAGGCTTGTTATTGTGTACCCAATAATTATTTAAAACAATAAAATTACTTTTGAAATAATTGTACACAATTTTACATCAATTTCCCTACAAAATATTTTGCAGTAATATATTGCACTTTATCAGGCAAAAACTCAGTAGGCATATTTAAGACCTAGTATGCATTTAAATTCTAGTTGAGTAATTTTACCCTAGCCTCCACAAAAAGAAGAGCTGGATTTAACCTAAAAAAGAAGAAAATGAATTATTAAACATCTCAGTAAACTGCAGTTTTAATGTGTATATCTGAGGTAACTCAAACATACTGTAAAATTCTTTTATAGAGAATAATTCATGTAATTAAGTTACAATTTTGTAATAGTTTAAAAAGTATTACACTGACTTCAATGTAATGTTTTGTTCTTGAACCGCAGGGATAAATCTAAAAAAATATATATATATTAGAAAATAAAAATCTTTCTGACTTTGCAAACAATGAGAGGGTAAGATAAGTCAAGCAACTAACACAACAAAACATTTAAAATGACAGCTAAATAACAACTATATAGTTTAACACTACTTAAGAAGTTAAACGTACTAAGCAACTTGACCGTTTTGTGAGATTTCAACTTCAAAGTAGATCAAACTCTTATAATGACTTTACACAAGATACAAGATCAGGCAAATTGGCCACATGCACCCAGTTTTCGTAAGTGGCAAACAGTCGACATAATAAAACACATCCGCGGACACTTAGCGGCTCTGGGTTTGATTAACACGGCTGGGCTCGTGCTTTGATTAAAGGAAGCTCGTGAGTACAGTGCCGACCATAAACTAGTTCCTTATTGTATCAAAGTCACGCGAAAGCAGTAAAACGTGCCCTCCAACTCCCCATTTATAAAGCTACAACTTAATGATCAAGTCATAACAATGCGGGAAAGAAGTGAAAAACTAATCGGTAAAACAGTTTGATAATGTTATTCTTAAAACAGTAAAGTTATGTACATCGTTGTATGACCTGTTTATATATTTGAATTCAGCAGCTGTTGTGGAACATACTATTTTAAAATATAAAATTATATTATGTAAATTGTTTTCCCCCGCAGGAAACTGCTTTAGTTTGTTGACATTTCTAAACAATGAACCGCATATATAATTTGTTATGAAGAGCGGTCTGTAGTATTTACACTGGATCAATTTACACTTTTAACCTTTGACTGTAAGCAAACGTTAAAAAAGTTTTACATAAAAAATAATAAACAAGCAATATTGTTTATTCTCTGGTGAAAGAAATCCAATGCAGTATTTAAAAACTATTAACTGTACATGTCAGCACCTTTCAAAGGGATTTCACTGAAGTAT
Source organism: Yasuhikotakia modesta (assembly GCA_036877545.1). Classification (NCBI taxonomy): domain Eukaryota; kingdom Metazoa; phylum Chordata; class Actinopteri; order Cypriniformes; family Botiidae; genus Yasuhikotakia; species Yasuhikotakia modesta. The sequence goes on from JBAJNP010008862.1 coordinate 3,775, forward strand.
AATTACATTATAAATATAGACATGTGTCTAAATACATATAAAAAAGACATATAGTTGCATATACCATACTGACTGTCAAACTTGCTTCTATGTTGCATGAACACAAAATGTTAAGAAAAGCCTTTAAACTTTCAATATAAAAAGTAACGCAAAGGACACATTTTGATTTTTTTTTCCTATTAAAACAACTACTTTGCCACATATTTCTTTCAAGAGCTTTAACCTTTAAAAATACTGTCCGTACATTACAGGTAAACAAGCAGGCTGGATAGCGTCTCTAAAAAAATTTAATCTGCAATGTGTAATGTGCTTGTCCGAACACATTTTAATATGATAAAAAACATCCAGCATTAATTAAAGTGGGTTTTATCTAAATAATAAGACAATATTTTGTACACAAACAATTCATTTTACAATATATTACATAATGACGTATGACACAAATATACAAAAAAGTAGAATTATCCATCCACGGGTTAAAATTTGATCTCTGGAAAGTGAGGTAAAATGTTCTGGTTTTCATTTCAGGTCTTTTTTAAAAATATGTATTAAGGCACATTATGAAATAATCAGATGGTTTGGTTGTTGCTTTTTTGGACTTGGACAACAAAAGATTGTAAACATTGTCTTTCAACATCCACAGAGTAGTACTAGCACTTTCTCTTATGCTAGGTGATACATGCTGTACCCTAAAGGTGTTCCATACAGCCCCACTGGAGCAACAGGCAATAAAGGCCTTTGGTAGGGGTAAGACTGCCCATAGAGCGAGACCGCAGAATGGAGTTGAGTCCCAAGAGAAAGAGGCAGACTGAAATTGGGATGTAGGGCAGGTTTAGCAGTCAGCTTTAGCTTTTCCAGCTCGGCTTCTTGAAGACGCTTGGCCTTGGCCCGTCGGTTCTGAAACCAGATCTTTACCTGTGTTTCTGTAAGAGTAAGGGAGCTGGAGAATTCTGCCCGCTCTGCAATGGACAGGTACTGCTTCTGCCGGAACTTTCGCTCCAGGGCCAGGAGCTGGGAGGTGGTGAACGGTGTACGGGGTTTGCGGTTGGTCTTGTGCTTGCGGAGAGGACAGGGACTTACTTGGCCTGTGGTGCAAAAAGTAATACATTTAAATCTCTGAAACATTTTAAAACATTTACACAAAATGTAACTATTACATCTAATTATCATATTGCTTATACATTCCTTATCCATTTTGGCAGGTCTAACTAAAACTAAAGAAAACATTGATATTTTAAATTTTTATACTTTGTATGAAAGCAGTATATTTAGTATAATAAAATATACAATATAATTAAATTAGTATATCAATATAGTATATTTATATATTTATATAATATATTTATATATATTATTATTTGGTCAGGAGGTAAAAAAAAAATAACCCAAGTACTAAACAAAATGTTTATTTTTTACTTTTTAATACTGTTATGATTTTTGTAAAATACTTGCTTAAATAATAACTACTTCTGTAATTTATGGCCTCAAGTCTAACTTATTAGGCCACAACTGGCACAACTCATCAAACAGTTGCCTATAATAGTAAATCAATCGACTGTCGTTGTGGGAATTGTTGCTTTTTCAGTTTTTATGAAATAAGCCATAACACTGCAGGCAAGATCACATTTATAGAATGTTAACAAATTAAATATAAAGCACAAGCAAACAAAGGAAAACGGTGCTTACGAGATTGGGAGAATCTGGAGTTCATAACCCACGACGTACAGTCATCCGGCTCTGGTGATTCGGATTTGACGGGTGATGTTTGCATAAAGTGCTTTGATATTCCAGCCGAACCACAATCGCTTATGTCAGTCTTAGCAAATGGACTGGATATGTCCTCATGCCTTCTGTCCAAATCCTTACTTGTTTTGTGGCTTGATATAAGAGACTCCACGCTGAAAGGATGGCTTGACACTTGAGGTTTGCGCTGCTCCATCGTCCGGTCTCCCTCTGATACCCTCGAGCTTGCGGACGCGGACATCCTCCTTGCGACTTGCCTCTGGAAGCCAGAACTTCAAAGTCACTCTGACGTCTCATGCAAAACTCATGAAGCCTTTGATGCCCCGCAGCACGCGGCGACAACAGAACTTTCAGCCAATCAGGGCGCTGCCGAATCAAGGCGCGAGTTCCGTTCCACAGCAGTACGCAGTGACGTTGAAGCTCTCAGCCAATCATAACTTTGCCGAATTAGGACGCGCGTTTTGTAACTCGTGATTGGCTTACAGGGGTTTGGGGGGGAAAAGTGTCTGTCATTATGACTGACAGTGACAGAGACAGAGAGAATAGTTTTGATAAAAGTTATGATTGTGAATTACATATAAACGTAGACTGAGATGTTGTTCCAATGGATTATTATTTTAATTCAACCTAGTTAAAATACATTTTAAATCGTTTTTGTGTTTGTTACCCTAGCAGTAGCTGGTTCAATATTCAAGAAGTATTTAATATTCTAGAGGTTATAAACATGTTGTTAAACATGTTATGTTAATATTGTTCAACTGCAGAAAAGTGTGAGTGTGCAAAAATAGAACTGCCCAAGGTATAGCATGAAGTGTGATGAATTACCTAACAATGATTTCTCAAATAAAAATGAATGTTTGTTGTCTGGTAGTGGCTTGCACAACATGTAATTGCACACCAAAAAAAAAGTTCTTGACAACAGTAATACTCTGCTAAAGGAAGCAGTAGGGTGTTTATTCTTTGAAGTTTGTTTCAGAGTTAAACACATTATGATCATTTCAACAAATTATAAAATGTGTCTTGTGGATTCTAAAGCCAAAACATTTCACAATAAAAAGGCATTTAGACACAGATTACTTTCGGTCTTGTTGTAAATGGGTGAACTGTTTGTTACCATGACACAGTGTATCTGAGTAATCACACTTGAAATAAACATCACCTTTCTTCTCTTGTAATGAATAGCTGGAACAGCAATCAGCTGCTTGTTGGACTGGTCTCTGTGTGTGTTTGTATGTGCACTAATGCTGCAGGGTGAGATTCTGCTAGCTTGTCGTTCCCAGGAGCCTCAGCGTTTATTAAGCAGGGTGATTTCACAGACAATCTGAGGTTTGTGAAGGCGCCAGTGAGCGGGAAGATGAAAGGCGCCTCTCCTCAGGGGAGAAACTGTGGCAGTTTAGCGGCTCCACTCAGGAGGAGTCGCCTCCCTGCACACAAATACACACGCACGCAAACACACACACATGCACACACTCAGCCGTCACGCCCCTGCCCTTAGGCACCTTGTCGAGCACAATTCAACTCTTTCCGTAGATGGACTGAGAGAGACTGCTGAACTGTAGTGATAGATGAGGACACATTTACAGTTGAGACTTGAGTATCACAGGACCTGACAGGAGACATATGAAAAGTACTCACTACAACAGAGAGAGCAAGGAAGAGAGAGAGCAATGCTATGCACGAAATATTACATTCAAAAGAGTTGCAAGATAATGGGCCTTTAGGATAAACCTTTCTGAAGATGACCAACACATCCTATTTCCTCCTTGCCTAATCGCTTTGACCTTTATAAAAGAAGGGAGGCTGTTTTGCTGAAAGACTAGAGAAAACGAAAAAAGAGTGTTCCTGGTTTTTCTGGTACTGTATGTTTGAACACACCTTGAGCATTGCAATTATGAGCTTAACTTTGCAGTGGAATTCCTGTGTACTGTAGGTTCATACATTCCTCCAGTATAACAATGTTTACACATGTATTTACTTAGCTTGACTGATACTATTATCCGCCAAGTCAAACACTGCCTGACCAAATGTTATGCTCTCTTCTTTCTTTACTCAATAGGGATTTCTTCCAATTGAAAGTGATAAAGATGTTACATTTGATAGAGATGGCAAATGTCTATCTTTTGCTCAAGTGAGATTTCAGCAAAACAGGAAGTTGTGAGGGTTAATCTATGCAACGCAAATCTTAAAATGTTTGAGGAGAACAAGTTAGTTTATTACCTTTGCACACAGATAAAACGGTAAGTAAGGCATCAAAAGCCTTTCTCACTAATTGCGCTGCATGACAAGACTTGGCACAGGTGACAGCAACTGTCATCACTTTGTTTTTATTGGTACCTTATTAGGCTTCCGGATCCTTCTGTTATGAGCAAACATTTGCTGTAATGAGAGAAAATTGCTACCCACCAAAGGAGGATGGCGCCAGCATCAATTAGCTCAAAAGAGGAAGGTATTACTTAGAGGCAAATAAATTATCATGTAATATAAAAATGGTTCACTCAACATGATAAGCCCCCTGTTGGGCAAGCCTTCTCATCTTTTTAAAATGCCAATACTGAGGACAATTCTTAATGACTAAACATGTTAAAAATTAACTGAGTGCAGCTGCTGCTTTAAAAGTGTTATTTGTGTTTGTATTGGCAATGAAAATAATACAAGTATTATGTACAAAAAGACAAGTTATCAGAAGTATTTGTGGCATTTTGTTGATTACCACAAAGATAATTGATTCAACCCTTGTTTATTTAAAAGTCACAGTTACTGTAAGACAATACAATGGAAGTGAATGGGGAAGTCCACACAAATATACTTTTAATACAGTGTGTATTTTAACAAGATATAAACATTAACATAACCTCATGCTGACCTTATGTTTGTAAAGTTAAATCCAATATTATCTTACCACAGCATCATGACAACAACATTGTAAAATTGTATGTAACATACTAAGTGATTCTATCTCACTAAAATCATGTTTACATCCTTTGACTAAACATTGAGTGTATTTTAACATTAGGACGGACTTCTTCACATTCATCTCCACTTTAAGTGCCTCACTGTAACCTTGAGTTTAGCCTTTTTTAATGTCGTTTTATAACCTTTATTGTTTTGGCAATATTCTTTAATTGTAAATGAATGTGAAGCAATTACATCTCTAACAACCAAATCCACATAAAACACTTTGTTAAGTTTTATGTAAAACACATCCCTGCAGAGAAGGCCAAACAAACAATGGTAATGCTGAAGGCAGACTTCTTCCTGGGATTCGGACCCCTTATTGAAGCCCTGGAGATGTGCCATGGTTTGTAATCACAGATTGCCGCTATGCCAGATCCCTGAACCGATGAAGCCATTAGGGTTCATGACTCACCCACCTTCAAGACTTGAATTTCCGTGTAAACTCCCACAAGTAAATGAAGGGGCCCTTTTGCAACCTCTCATTTCTCACAGACAGTGACTGGGCAATGCACGGAAGCCTTGATTTATGATTTGATTTAAGGTTTTAAAACACTGAGACTGGCTTTGTAATTTAGGTGGAGGCCCTTGTGTAGTTTAATTGTTTTTTAAATGTAGGGAATGGTACAAAAAATATTGGTTGCCACAGCAAACCGTGAGGAACAACTACCTCCAGAGTAATCCACTGAAGTTCTTTCATCTCCTCAAATTACATTCATTTGAATAGTGTCAGTTCACCTTTAAAAACTCCTGATGCATGGTTTCTATAAATGGACATGAAAATAAATAGAAAGTATTGCAAAACAATGAACAGACAGATACTGTTCTTCACAAGTGTGGTTACAATAAACCTTCTAGACCCAAACACAAACAGGGCATACCATGTCACCTGACACCTGGTCAGCGGGTGTCCGCTTCATTAATGCGATCCTTCCTGCCCTCCAGCACAAGCAGACATTTGCCTCCAACCCCAACAACATTTAATGAGAGAGAGACGCCAGGCACAGTGGGGCAAGTCAGAGTCGGAGGGCCTCCCCCAATCCTCTCGCTAGAATGGACCCTCAGTAGGAACCGACTGCCACAGGGGTCTGTCAAGAACCCTCCGCCCACAAGTTCAAATGTCAGCGGCCCGGCATGCGCCCTCAGAAAGAAAAAAGAACCTTATTGGTTTGCTGTCTGTCCTCTAATTGATTGGCAGGCCGGCAAATGAGCAATTGTCTGCTTGTTTTGGTGGCCACCATTTCTACTGAATCACGGATTGACAACTATGAATTCTCAACCTAAACCTTGTGTTTCTTTCATTTACATTTTATGTTCTATAACATCAAATGAAACACATCCTTTACAGGGTTGAAGGTTATAAACTGACTGGGGAACTGACTTAGGGAAACTGACTAAGGAAACATAGATTGATTTGTTATTTTCAAAGACTTCAAGCCATGACAGTCTAAGAGTTGTGTAATTAGGTATATTAGATGTGACAGGTCAGCTTGAGTGTGTTTGTTGTGTGGTTTGGTGTGAGTGGAGGGGTAAGTGAGTGGTGACAGTGTGTCGTGTTAGCAGAGGGAGTCGCTCCAGGACGGTCAGGTTGATTTCATTAAGGTGATGGGACACATGTGCCCCCTTTTTCATCTGCTCTTCAGCCCCCTGCTACTCTGAGTCTTTTAAGTCCCGCTGTCTCCCGATCTGAAGATAATTGTTCACTGTAATACTAGTCAGGAAATGAGCTGATCAACTCCAGATGGATAGACAAGGAGAAGAGGAAAGACAGAAAGAGAGAGAGAGCGCTTTAGAGAAAGGGAAGGAGAACACTGTCTCTGAAAAATTAATGCTGATACTCTGAGAAGCTTTGACACCACTTGGCTTTAAAAGCAATGACAAAGAGTTCATTTCCTTACAGTGTGTCTCATATTGGTACTTTATCAGTAGTTTAACATTATAAAACAATCCAGTTCTTATTGGACAAGCTATCTGTTGATGTCCTACATATCCTGAGAGTTGTAAACATAAACATGGCTTTCCATCGTTTAAAGGATTAAAAGAAAGCTCTTTAACATTTCTTGGTTTCTGCTGCAGAACACAGCATATGTGGCCATATAAACACAAAACCAGTTCTTACAGAAAGTTCCAGTTTAATTTGTGGAAACTGTATCTATCTCATAATTTCCATGTTTATTTTCTTTATTATTAAGAGGTTGCGCTTTAAATAACCGTCCATCACTTTAACAAATTAATAGTAACTGGCTGTAAAAATAACTAAATAACTGTAAAAAGGCTGTTGTAAAGCCTAATAATTTTATGCTGATCTAAACCATTTAGAAAAATCTTAACTTTTAACTTTGTCACTTCACATTAACATTATAACATTCCTTTTTTAATTGTCACCTGGAGCAACAGCCGCTTCCAACTAAAACAATCTATGCAACAAACTGTCAAGGAAAAACTTATCTCCTGCATGTATTTTGCTATATTGCGCATGTTGCAAGTAAAGACTGGTGTAAGTGTAATTATAGCTCAATTTCAATTGCCTATGAAGCCCTATTTGCCCTTTGGTGGCTTATTACAGTGAATGAAGCTAATTACATAAAGCTTTGTTGTTAAACATTGTTTTTTCCAAACCTCTGCTATGCAGTTATTATAATGTCTCTATATCCATATGTTACGTCACACATGCAGCATTGCAGCCTTAAGTTAGTGTATAAATGTAACTAATTAGAGATATTATATTACTATGGCAGGCATTATAATTCAACTTTAGCTCATTGCAGAATGTTTATGCTATCAACATGAGGGCTTCAAATTGTCATCAAATTGTGTGATATATGGAGGAGTGGCATGCTATTATCTACCTTTTCCTAGAGATTGCACTTGTTTTTTTTACATAAGAAAACAATGCCCTAGCATTGTAAGTTTGCATGGCTCAGCACCATTTTCAATGTCTTCAGAATTTTATATAGAATTAAAAGTTAAAAAGATAGAGATAGACAAATAGATTGATAGATATAAACAACTGCACAGAGACACCAAGTCTAGACCTCCTATTTGGGGCCACTCCCTGTTTGCTTTGTTCAGTGCTATGTCTATGCAGGTAATTACCCCTGATCACAGTATCCGGGGAGGGAGACAGCAACAAAAGGGGTGGGGCTCACAGGCAGCGTAACAGTTCACTTTGGTGCTGCTATGATAATGTCAGAAAGGAAATTGCCAATAAATTTAATGACATCACTTCATTTTAATGAGGCATGCTGTCTTTTTGATGACTGCCATGATAAAGACTCCACTTAGCTGCTAGAATGTTGATGAATATCCAAATCAGAACCACCACATGCTAAATCTAAAAACAGCTACACATATTGCCATGCAAGGATAACAGCCACTGGACAACCCGTATTGCTTTATCATATGGAAAATACCTCAGCAATACTGTTGTAATTATATTGATGCGGATGATATGGAAGGGTGTAATGAGGGTGACTGGTTCAGGTAGCCTGTAATTGTGTCCTTTTCTCAGTTTGATGTGGTTGATTCATAATAGTTATACATTGTCGGTATCTGAGTCAGGATTTCTTTTGAACATGCCTAAGTGACAAAAATTACCGGATCAGGGTTGGGTTAGGAGAAGTACAATGCCTACAGTATAGTGGGCTTGGTAGAAGAACATCATGGCCCAGTAAATAAAAATAATATAGGTCACTTTTTGTTACAAAATGTGAGAGAAAGGTGTTGTCCTGGTCCATAAAATCGACTCCACCATGTAATTGCAACTTTTTTATGGATAATTTTTGGCAATCTTAATTGTACTTTTACTTTAAATTGGACCGTGTTGTCTGCTTCTCAGGTCAATTTTATTATCCAAAAAAACGTTCATAGTATAGGGCCTTTCTTTACCAGTATGCGAAAATGATCAGAGATGTAAATTCTTGTGGTTATATGCATTACTTTTATATATTTTTTATACTTTGTTATATTTATTATATTTGTATCAGGAAAAGGGCTGTGGTACCCCTTGTGGTTTTAAAAAATATTTTTGGTTTTTAACGTTCTTTAAAATCACTCATAAATCTTCATCCACTCATGAAGAAGATGTTTGATGTGCTGTTAATTGTTTACAAAAGCAATGTCTACCTTGTTATCCTGAGAACTAAGCACTTGAATCAGAGACACAAGATGATATATTTTCATATTAGCAAACTCTCATCCAAGCTAGTAACCACATATTTATCTTCTTTGAAAAGAGCGGTTGCCTTGGGTGAAACACCACAATTATAATACTATTGAAAATTGAAATTGTGGTTTCATTTTGTGAACCCACAGAAGCTCAGAAATTCTGTCAGATGTAACTGAATTTTTTCCTTGTATAAATGATCTCCCCCAGGTGGATGGCAACACTCAAAAAACTCAAGCAAAGTTTTTGACAATAACCCCTTCTTTTCTTTCAAGAAACGCCTCTTGGTCCTTTGCAAACCCCCTCATTTGATGGCGCAGTTTTGTCACCCTGTGTTTAGCAGATTAACCTTGATAATGCCTTGGGCACTGTTCTCTCTATGACTGTTTGCTAGAACAGAGGAGAGATGTTTCACAATGCGTGGCGCCACAGCAGACCCTTGCGAGTTTTAGAGGACTGAATGTTTGGCCTGGAGCCCTGCAATTATCCCATCTCTCAGGTGCGTTCGCGTCGTGACACAGTTTGACCCTTGCTTAGCACCTACGAACACGAAAATCTAAATCGGTTTGCAACCTTGTTTGTCGTGTCATGCAGAAGAATGTGAAGGCTGATTTAAAGAGGTTTTTAACACTCTGTTACTACAACAGTTAAAAACATCATTCTGGTGAGAGGTTTGTCATTATAATCTTGGAAGCAGGTGTGTTGATGACAGCTATGAGACATTAGGATGAGAGCAGTCAGGCTTTTATGAAATATCACAGACGGAAGAACAGCCAACACACAGTCAAGTTGTTTCCTTAGTGCCACAACAAAAGCAAAACTAAAAAAAGTCCTGCTATGGTGCTCAAGATCATTAACATTTATTTTACATTTGTTTTGAGAAATATATAATCATAGAATTTGAAATTCATTTGTTTTCAATGTCTTATTATTGCTCTGTAGGAGACGTTTTTTACTCAAGACAAATTACCACAACGCTCAAATAATAAAATGCAAATGAAGTTGAATAGGCCTTGAGGGGTGTAACAAGGAATTCAACTGTTGTTTACAAAGAGTGGTCGATTTGTACACATGAATCATACTTATATTTGTTTCTCTGTGAGAAGGGCCAATGGCTGGGTGTTAAAAGACAAACAATGCATGGGCCCCTTTAAGAGGAGTAATCCTAATAAGAGGTGTTCTCTAGATGCAGTTTCTTCTTGGCATGCTTTAACACATTAGGCAGTAATGACTGAGAGACCAAATTGCTTCTGGTTAATTTAAAGTTGCCAAGCATATTGAAAATGCTGGCACAGAGGTTTGAGTAGATCCATTATAGCGCAGTGACGCATAGTAATAATCCTTTGCTTTACATGCTGTTTGAATGCAATTTACAGCTGAAGTGAAATTGAAAGTAAAAGGGTGTCAGACTGACAAAAGAGCTCTTCTTTTTTATTTTTAAAACAATAAAGATGTGGAAAAATAGAAAATGGTGTCTATGCATATACAGTATGTGTGTGTGTGTGTGTGTGTGTGTGTGTGTGTGTAGGTGTGTGTGTGTAAATAGAGACCATAACCATATCTTTTGATTAACAAAACAAAAAGAAGAAAATTACCAAATCTAGGTCAAGCAAAAAATCACCATCACCTTAGTTACCAAAATAAAAGTCTCCTATTTCATAAATATTTGCCTGGTAACATGTCCTACCCCTGTGTCCATCAGATCTTGTTCACCTTGGTTTTGAAACATGAGACCAACTTGACCCCAGGTGAACCCTGAAGTGTCCTCTGTTGTTCTGTGCTTTTATTCAGTTAAAGTAATGTAATGTTATGACACTTGACTAACTCATGGGAAAGTTCTGTGTCAATTCAGGGCTATATTGTTTCTCCTCAACAGTAGTTGTGTGACAGCATATAATCTGAGATCACATTTCTGACTCCTGGGGGTTGGAATTTATGAATGTCTTTTTTTTCATAAATAGCTTTCTCATCCAGTCTCCTATAAAAAATGATAATAATGATTTGTGCCCCTAAATATTGAATATACTTATATATATTCATATATATATTTGGTTCTATAACACAAATATAATAAAATAATAAAATAAATTTAAAATCACTCTACGTACCCGCTTATGAAATCAAACTTGTTCAAAAGTGATTGCTGACTGTATATTGTGTATTACACAAGCAAGTGAAAATAAAATAAAATTAAAATTATTTACATTTATGCATTTGACAGACACTTTTATCCAAAGCAACTTAAAAGTACTTTCAAGTTAGACATATTTATCAGTATATGTGCTCCCTGGGAATCGAACCCACAACCTTTACACTTCCAACGCAATGCTCTACCAACTGAGTATTTGACTTCTGTTCAGTGCTTGTTATCAGACAATAGGCACAATGTGTTCACTGATGCTGGTTTGTTAGATGATAACAGTGAACCTGTTGAAATCAGCAACAAGCTTTAGGCTTTTGTCACAAAGACATACAAGTGTCACATGACTGTGCATCAGCAACAGTCTGCTGCTCACAAAAATTACATGTCACTGAACATTTCAGCTTACACAGACTGCCCTGAGCTTGAGATTTCAGTGGCTATGTAACATGGCTGAAACACTTCAGAACTGTGACATATGAGGAATAATCCTGGCCTTCACAATGTCAAATATTACAGCAGCTATGTATGTTAGGTCCTATAAAACACAATTCATTGTTCATTTGTTGCTCTTTAAGTTCTCAGGAAATGTATTATAGATCTCAGACGTGTTTCATATCCAAAAAAACATGGCTATGTCGGAAGCTTCTTCTAAAACGCTTGAGAAAACCCAATACAACTTTAGACCTATAAAATAAATGTGGATAGCATGGCTTGGACAATTTAATGTTGTCCTTTTATTTCCTGTTCTAGGTACATAATAACACATTACATTTTAAATCTTCATTAAAACAGACTTTAAATACTTTTTAGTCTTTAAAATGATGTTAAGCTTGTGTACTGCAAATTTGATCCCTGCTACTGGCATGTGTTGCGTTCTTGAGTTATGCATTTCCAAGGCCCCTTATTGTATCCTCACAGACTGGTAGCTTTCAAACCTCTTTTAGGTGCAAAGACACTGTGTCTTTGTTTATAAAGATGCTCTTTATATATTTAGAAAATTGATTAAAAAGCAGAGGGCTGAAGGTTACCTCAGAATCAAATAAAGCCATGCGTGATGTTTAAGTTAGCAAACTTCTTGAACCTTTACTTGTTTAGCCTAGCACTCCTGGGAGCTCTTTAATCTCTATATAACATTAACCTTTTTCATCTGCCACTATTAAACTTTGATAGGTTACTCAACACAGTGTTATGTTGTTTGAGTCTGGGCCGCACTTCCTTTGGATAAGTTAAATTGAGCTTTTTCCAGAAAAACCCAGGCCCCAAAGACATTCCTGTTGCCTGTTAACCAAACGAATATGTGAAAAACAACAATGGGACCACAAAGAGGAAACTGTAGCGTTCTTAGTACTTCTGAGGATGTTTTTAAGATGAAAACACTCCTTTATGTGCCCATTTCAGACCCTATGTGTGATTTTAAAAGACCTATTTAGTTGTAATCACATTTTGTGTCAATTTTGTTTATATGGGTTACCTCAACATAAACTGCTTGTTTACATCCCCTCAGTGTCATTATTGAAACAAAGCTTGAAAAACAAAGTTATGACATTATGATTAATGCCTTGGTCATCTCAAAGCTGTAATTAAGTCAGCTGTGTGTGATGAAAGCAATGGGCTCTGTGTGACTGGGAGGGGCCTGTTTGTTTTTAGTCTGTCAGACATGCTGATCCAGAGGCACAATAATGGGGACAGACAATACTCATGAGTATTAAATATGGTCTTTTCAGATACTTAGTACTACTAAGTGTCACATGGATAAACAAAACTTGAGTTTGAAGGAAGAAACCAATACAAGGGTAAATCTGAGTTGCAATATCCTGCCTTGTCCAAGCTTTGTAATGGAATGCGTTGGATTTTGCCCAAAGTAAATTATGGATTCATTTTTATTTTGAGGTGAACTATTTTTTCAAGTACAAATAAACAGTAATTTATTTTAGAGCCCAGTAAGGCTCTAGATTAATTAAATAGATTTTCAGTGGTTAAGACCATATCTGAGCCATATTCTACCCCAAAATTCAAAAAGAAAATCATATTTGTCTTAAAAAAAGGTCATGTAATATTAAAAAGTCAGCACTTTTCTCCATGAATGCTGGTATTAGGAAAAAGTCTAAAAAAGTCCCAGGGATCATAGAATAACATAGCTGACATTTTTTGATGTTTATCTTTCAAAGGCTGTCTAATGAGATATTTTAAGTGTCGATTTTCCTCTCAGCATGAGAGTTCAAGCAATCATTCCCAATTATATTCTTATTATATGTATCAACACTGTGACAGAGACGTGTACACCTAGATCAAATATCAAATGGAAGGACTCCAAGTTGTCATTCTTATCTGTGTTGTAAAAAAAGGCATCTGCCAAACCCACTGCCAGTGGAGCAATCTCATTCACTAAACACCGTCCAAACGTCTTTCATTAAAATTTCTCTTTATTCTCCAAGTCATAACTGCTCTTCTCGATTTCAAACAGACCAGTTTTGTCCCTTTGTGCGGCTGTCACCTAAGCACATTGCCCGGCTCCATTAGGGATCTCTCTTGCGGCAATGGAGGGCCTTTACATTCAAGACAGCTATTATTTTCATTGTTTCGCTTCAGCCCGAGGAAACACCTGATCATGTAAATAGCTCTCTTGCATATCTTTGCAGAGTAAACTGTGTGCTGACAGGCCTACTTAGGAGTATTCAAACTTTTGAAAGGGGTGGGCCCTTTAAAACCTATTTTGTTATTAGTTTTTTTTCCCCCTGACTTGTCTTAAACTATGCTCTTCATATCGTGGCAGACGTCCCAGATCATTTGATTCAATTAATCAAAAATAAGCTTAAGATAGAATATCTAAATCAAAGAATTAACACCACTATCAGACATCGGTTGCTTTCGTATTTCAACCTTGCCTCTACAACAAAATACTGAATAGAAGAATTCTACTAAGTATAATGAGAAAATAGCCCCCTCTAGTGTAGCAATAAAGCACTGTCGCTCAATAAAAATGTCTGCCAACATAATAGATGAATGATGGATGCTTACATTTTCCCAACAAGGGAATTTGTTTGCTGAAATATTTATATAGCCAAAATACAAACAAATAAGGAATACACTGGTTCTTGTGGGGTGTAAAAAAAAGTGCAATGTAACTACAGGAATATAAGGCATATATTACAATGCCACGTGCTATTGTGTTGCAATAAAAAAAACAAAATCACCAATAATAAATATCCCTGAATATCAAAATATACTAAAAAATGGAACATGCATTTTCTGAGGCTTTAAAATGTAAAAAAACAAAAACAAGGAGGATTTGAACATTTTGCTAAATATAATGTTTCATTACACATTCATACATTGTATACATTTATTAAATGACAAACTGTATCAATTATGGCTTTATATTACATGAACATTAAGCATGGGTATCTGTAAATGCCAGTGGCAATGCAATAGGACATGACTATTGCTGTTTATTTTGTTGTTGTTTGTACAGTTCCTATTATAGCCAACAGATGTCACTCACGGTTTACATATCTCAAATTGCCATGTAGTCATGTAGGCTAACCCTGTTGTTTTGGAGTAAAAAATGAAAATAAAAACAATTGTAAATGTTCCTGGGGTTTCACAACAAAAATTATATAGCAGTCATTATATTAAAATTAAATAAAAAGTCAGGAGTCAAACGTGAGTCTTAAAGCTGTTGTGCTTTAAAAAAAACTACTGAAAGTTGAAATATATTCTAAGGGAAACAAGAACTATTATAATGATTATTGGATTTTTCAAGCATAACAACATTACAGCTTTTAGAATATGCTGTGCAATAAAATGTGAAACCTCATTTAACCAAATGTTGACGTTGGTCAGAAATTAAGTGATGGTCTTTTCTTTGCTATGGTGACATGTCAGGGTGAAACAGCTTCAGGGACTAAACAAAATGTAAGACAGGACTTGATTTTTATCCTCCAGCAGTTGATTGGATTGTTGAAAGTTGGAGAAAATAGAAACTGCCTGGGTGTTAGATAATCAATACAGGTGCTTCTCAATTAGGAGGCTCCATCTTTCCTAAATAGGAACACTGTGACTCAACCGGTAGCTCAAGAGTCCTCCTTACTAGAAGGTAAGTGGCAACTTTAACAGTGTGAAAACTCTGAAGAAAGAAGTTGACAGACCAAATAAAATATGAATGCCTTCATCTTGAAAAATGTTGTGCCTTACATTTCAAAATGAGGTGAGCTCAGTGCAGATAAAGGATATAATTTATGCATCCTTCAAAAGAGGCCAAATGAAAAGCTGCAAAATGAAGGCTGTCTTCCAAGGATACTTTCTAATTACGACGACCTTCCACGCTGATTTTGAATGTAAAAATAATGACACGAATCATTTATAATAAACAGTATTGCAATATTATATTAAAAATTTCAATGTTGATCACGGGGACTTTACCACATAATTTTATGTAGATCAAGTTATTCTTAAAAAACCCCAAAATCCTAAAACCCTAGTGCTTTTTTTAATTGTTTATATCTGTTTTTTATATTAATAGACATATTAATATATATGCACATATTTAC
>JBAJNP010008863.1:0-19320 GCA_036877545.1 Yasuhikotakia modesta
AGACTGGATTCAGACTTACATTGCTGGCACAAAAGCACCACAACAAAACAGGTTGAAACATGTACACTACCTGCCAGGCCACACCTCTGACAGGCTGCTGTGCCCCTTCTCACTGAACCATCATGTGTGGTTTGCCCTAGACAACCTTTATCTTTATGGAGATTTTATGAAAATTCAAACCAACGACCTCAAATTATTCAGGAGTGAATTTGGTTGAGGAATGCGGATGTCACTCCTGAATATAACCAAACTGTGTGTGAACAGGATTAAGGTCTCAAAAGTGAAGCAACAAGCAGTGCGTACTTGGCCTTATAGTGCTGTTGTGCTCGGAGGGACACAGAATAGAGAATCTAAACAAGATTAGAGAAATTTTATTAAGCTTATTTAGAAGAGATAATCGCATAACCATTTTCATAAACACAGACATTCAGTGGAAAAACCGGCACAGTTAAAAATCAAATCATAAACATGCCCAATCACAGACTTGTATTTTAATTCTAAATCAGCTGAACACTGGTGTCACTATCTCATGACAACGACATAAAAAGTATAATGGGAAATGATTACAAAACAGAGGAAAAATGCCTCTTTCCCTGCAAGCCTGGCATAAAAACTTCTCATTCTCTAATTTATGAGTATTCTTAACTTAATTCTGTGCCTATTAACTTTTTCACCCCTCTGTGCATGACACAACTTATTCCACAATATAGTCAGACCCTCGGGACAGTGACTGAATCTGTAGCCAAAACCAACAAAAAACTAAAATTAGAAACATGGTAGCAAGATTTGTTTAGTGTTTATTTGTACTTAGTTTAAATGTTTTAATCTCTCTTTTCTGATGTATGAAGAGCATGAACAAGAAAATAAAACAAATTATTTATCACCAACTGAATTCCTACTTTCGGGAAAACCGGGAAGCACATAACATTGAAGGTAGAATCAAATGGGATATATGCTTTAAGGATTTTTAAACAGTTTACCCTGATGCAGATTTGCAGAGACTTTGAACGTAGCATTAGAGATAAGACAGGTGCCAGACCATGTCTTTGAACTAGCTGCCAAAGAGAGATTCTTTCAACAGTAAGTGCAGCTGCAGACCTACTGAAGCTTTATTTAAAAATAAACCATTTAAAACCACCACCTAGGTAATCACTATGATCGACCCCATTTGGAAACTATTATAATTTTTGCAATTCCTTTGGTCTTCACACATTGAAAAATCACACACAGCCTTCAATAAGGAGCTCTGCCGTGCAAAAATCCACGTACTGAAAAAGCAAAACGGAAAATTGTCATTATTCCACACGGATAAGTGAATTACTCATAAGGAAATCGTGGTGTCATTTATCAGTCATTCCCAGTTATAATGGCTCTAAAATGTGGTTAGTTTGCACTCAGTTGCACTTGCAGGCACCTCAGTACAGTAATACAAGCTGGCTAGGATAACCTTATTTGTCAGGAAGCTCTCAAAGATCTGCACGACTGCTGAAATCAATGAGGCCAAACCAATGCATGGGTAACAAGCTCATTTCGAATAGATCCCAAGCTTTTGCCCCTTATTTTAATCACACTTTTAAAAAGAGAGGGGGGATAACACCTCTGAAAGCAGAATCAGCCTCTACCCTCCCCAAATCCCAAATGATCAGGATAATGAAGAGCGTGGGGGGGGAGAGAACATGGTGAGAATCTGGACCCCCCTTCCCTCCAGTTATGGCTGCTCTATAATCCCCTAATCCCATTGGCTGTGGGATTAATTCTGTTTGATCAACTGATCAATTTATAACAGGCACTTCATCACAGCCTCACATATCTGAGCACTGAGGATGCAGAGGCGTGGAACTGTTATGCTAAAAGCATTTGAGAGTGAGGCTGCTACCCTGACGAATACTGACAGATAAACAGATTATACGTGTGAAAGGCAATTTAAAACCCAGTCGTGATTATTACAAAAGACTTTTGCCTCGCAAGAATTATATAGAAGAATTAAATATAGAACCATTTTTCACTTTCTAAGCATTTAAACAACCACGTTTTTTCAGAACACAGCTAATAAACAGTCATATCATCATATCAATCAAATCTATTCTACATCTTCAATCATCTATATTTACATCTACATTTTTTTCAGAACACGTATAACAATAAACAGTAATCATATCTATCCTACATCTATCCCACGTCTGTCTATATCTACACACACAACTATCTAGACAAATAGACAGACAGATGGATAGATACTGCAGTGTTTGTGTGTGGATCACAGAGGCTCACATGACAACTCAATGTCCAGTTAAACGGAAACTTGCTTTCTGTACAATAATTGCTAAGACACATAATTACAGCAACAGGGGACGATACTCGGGGGATGCTGTTGGCCAGCACAGATGGGGCTGGCTGTTGCCATCCACAGTGCTGCCTCCAAGCAATCCGTTAACTAGCTAACAGATAATGAACCTTCCCCCTGATCCATGACAGCCAGTGAAGTCCGGGTTACTCATGGCTGACTTGGTTATTGTAATGCATCATAAACCTGAATGTATAATCCTAGCAACTGCCTAGAAATCACACTCTAGTATCTAGCAGCAATGTTAATAGATATGAATGCAATAACAATCACCATAACACTTAAAAAGCAGAAAATGCTCATGTAAACATCATAACATGATCATTTCTATGAAGAAATACAACACAGACGGCACTAATTTCTTTTCAGGACACTCCTATGTAATAAACCCTACCAGGCAAAATGCCCTTTTACACCACTACCCACCAAACTGCCCTCTGCCCATCTCTGGTACATTTGCTCTGCCTCAGCAGTTGCCACTGATATCCTCTCACCCAAACAAATATGTCACAGTGCGGATGTGCGCAGATAAAGCCAATATATCATGAAAAGGACCCCAGATCAAACCCCCTCCAGTGTCCTGTAACATTTCAGCTAATGGATTAGGCAAAACGAGAACAGACACAGATGTCATGTCAGCCTGTCCGCATGTGATCTTGGCTCTGTGGCGCAGACCCGACTTACTAAATTTACCCAGAGCCACATATCATATGGCTGGCAGTTCAGTGGGGCAGAAATTGGCATAGTGTCAGACCTCCAGAATCATCATCTTGTTCATTCAACCTGAGAGGGTCTGTGGCCTTTAGAAATGTAAGTAATGGGAACTGTAAGTAATATAGGCCACGCCCCTTTTGGGTTTCAACATAAGCATTTGAATCTATTTTCTAAGCATTGTTCTAAGTAATAATTTTCAACGCAGCTTCCTAAAATAGTAAAGGTTACATGATTTTGAACTAGGAAGTGAAAATGCAAAAATGCTGTAACAGAAATCAACTCTACAGACGTTTAGTCAGTCCAATCTAGCAACAATCTACCCCTCATATTAACTGACACTAATTTTATTTTAGGAGGAGCCAAAAGTGTCAAAGCTGTTCTTTTCTGTATAATGAAAATCACTGGCTGTCAAAGTTATGTTATTAGTTAAATAGTTTGGGCATCCCAATGCACATATAGTCTTATCTCATCTGGGGCACAAAGTGGTCCAGGGTTGGCAAAAAGAAGATGCGTTATCTTCTTGCAAATCCCCCTTTAACACAAGAAAATGTTATTATAGGCAACAAACTGGACACATGAAATAAGCTTAAACAAATCCTTCTGTATGGAAAGTTTAGTCTACTGTAAGATTAAGCAATTTGATATTTTATAAGCAGCATGCATGAGACCGCAAATAAAACTCCTTACATGGGCCTTTTTATGTCAAAGCACATACGTACCACTTTGGTGGGAGTATATTTAGCACAACAACTTGCTACGTTTGCATAACGTATCGTGGAGGGCAAACTCAGGTCTTTGAAAAGGAATGTGTGTGTGTCGATGGGAGGCAGGCTGACAAATTTGTGTGTGCGTTTTACCACACCTTACCACTGAATAGGAAAGAAAGTGTTCCCAAACATTCTACACCGCTTCAAATAAACAGAGAATAAACAATCACTCGCCCAAAAGAGATCTCTACTCTACCCACAACTGTTCCCGTCTGTTAGGGCAGGCAAGACCTCCAAACGCTTCTCAATGTCTGGCCTAGTTATAGGCTCTATCTAGCCCAGGATTAAAATAAAGGAAACACTTGCTCTGGCAAAACAAACACTTCACTCGTATGCTAATAAAACGTTATTTATGTAGAAGGCACAGCTAGAATGGATGTTGGCACACTAGCCTAGCATTTGAGGTTTTGTTTCTCAGCACGACCTGAGAACAGAGGTGTATGAAGTCAGAGAATAAATAATCAAGGACTTTTTTGGTGATGGATGAGGCTGAAGGGGAAAATTATGGTGTAGTAAACTTTACAGTATAGTTTTATGGGCAGTAAATAAGTCACCATGCAGGGCATGTGAGAGTAGCGGAGAACCGTTAGATTAAAAGTGCAGCCACCAGGATAGAGGAGAAGTATGCGCGGCCTTTACACATGTAACCAGAACTAATGAGGAATATGTCTGGGGTGGGCTGTCTTTTTATACTAACACACACACACAAAGACCACGTTGGCATGGTTTCACAAGGGCTTCAACCTCATTTCGGTCTGGAACGTCCAATTTCAATGTGGGAAATAAAAGCCAGGCAGTAAATTCACAAATGAAAACTAGTTGAATATTGTTGCCTGTGCAAAGCCTGCCACCCTGATGTTAAGTTGTTACGGGTGACTGGCAGTTTTTATAATCTTTCCATGGTGTTCTGTGAGGTTTTAAGTATGTTGCTATGTGGCTGCTAGGGTGTTGAGCGTTGTTTGCTAGGGAATCGCTACGTGATTGTTCATTTTAAAAGATTCCACCCCAAGTCTTTTTTTAAGCTTTTTTGTGTTTATCCTCTGCCAAACAAAAATTTGATGTCTTGGCTTATTTCAATAATGTGCTAACGATAGCAGAAATTTAAGCACAAAGTAATACAACTCCCACAAACTAATTTAGGAGGTGCTGCACTGGCATACCATGGGTCACACGGCCCTACCAACATCAATGGTACCAAGGTATGAATGGAACAAAGATATGAAGACAGCGGACCAATTTAATGTCTCCTCAACAGCTTTTATCTGTTAGGCAGACTATTGGAGAGTGTCTGATCTTATAACCCATTCTCAGGTATCTCACTTTATGTTCTCCTCCACCCAGCAGTCGGGAGCAACTGGCCTTGTCCTGGCAGCACCGTCACCACATTAGAATCCACAGGGATTTATCTTGTACTTTTATTTTGTTGCTCAAGGTTTCGTCCTTTGTAAACACTAAACATTTTAAACCTACTATTTTTGTATATTTTCTAGTTCTGTGTTTCCAGTACTGCATATACAGACTGTAAATTGTAACCCAGGTTAAGAGAAACACAAATACAAAGAACAAGGACCAAAAATGCCAAGAAAAAAATGCAATGTTTGAGTAGGAGAATGTTTGTTTTAGGGTTCCTGACCATTTGATCCTGATGCCTGATGACATGTTCCCATGTTTCCAGATGTTTGGAATTATTAGATAAACATTTTTATAAATCACATTACAGAAAGTGCAGAGACTTAATCATAGATGATCTGATGTTGTCTAGCTCAACTGATGCAGACTGTTGCAAACAAAACAAGTCAACCGTCAACATTCAAGAATTAAATAAGAATCTGAGACTCAGTTTCAGTGAATAATACTTCCAGCCTGGAAGGGATTTTATGACATCACAAATCTCTGCAATAAAGACGAGGCTACTGTGTGCTCCCTGGTTGGAGCATGAAATGGGGCAGAAGAAGCAGATCATTAAAATGTCAAGCTCAGTGCCTTATGGTTAAAAGACATCTGCAGCGTTCCTGCTGCAACCAAACATACACGCGCTTGAGAAGAATACACCACGAGACGACAGATGCTGAAGGCAGATTGACGGCCTCCTAAAATACACGCTCATTAACAACTCTTGTATCTTTCACATAACTTTCTAAGCATGACTTAAACTTTACAAAGCAAACAAGAAAGATCATAATGAAAAAACCTCGTTTTAGTGACATGCGAAGCTGATTTATGACATCATAATGTTGAAGATGTCACTCTTAAGCTTATTAAATCACTGAAGCAAAAATGGTGAGAAAGAAAAACCACGAGATTACACAACAAAAACATTACGGACGTTTTAAACTAAGTGTTAAAATGAGATAGCCAACCCTTCAGGATCTATTTCTGCTACCACCTGTTAGCTCAGGCCAACACCCTAGACCCTGTGGTTTCACCCTACAACCAACCAGTTCTGCTCCACACTATGCTCCCATAGAACATAAGGTTAGGGGTTAATCTGATATTGTGCTGAAGTAAACTACAAAGCTTAGAGCAGATGGTCATCTTTGAGCATGAGACCAGCTAATACAAGCGGGCCAGGAGATTAAAAAACGAAGAGTAGTAACAGGAGAAGCATTTCTGAGTTTAACCACAACAKTTTTGGTTTGGTGTTCAGTATTTGTACAGATGATAGATAATACTGAAAATGTGAGGTAAGCTGAACCCTAAAATGTTCCTCTATGGGAGGATATGGAAAAACCAAAAATCTCATCTAGGAAAACCAATGGGTCACATCTAGGACATACGACTAAATCATTTGTTGCATTTTGGAATTTTGACTGTTGCTTTAATTCAGGTAGCTGGCCAAACACAGAACATGAAAATTCTGTTATGTGGGTTTAAAAGAGCCTCAGACATCCAGTCATTACAATCTGGGCCTCGAAACATTGAGAACTTTTCCATGTTTCATTTATATTATATTGGAAGCAAGGAATCATTCATGACTAAATTAAAACAGTTTATCACTTAGTTCATTAAAATGCAATAATAATAATTGTTGCCTTAGCAAACAATCTAAAATACACATTACAATGAATTGATTCATGGTTAGATGAATGCAGAACTAAATGCTTTCAATACATACAAAAATGTTACATTTCTCTATGAAAATGTTTCCACAATTCCTTCCCACTTCTATCATCTGCTGTATCTGGCAACAAAAAACACTCCCACACTTTCACATCCCGATATTTGAACTTCCCCGTGTCTTTCAAAGGGGTGCACATGGCACCAGCCACACACAGCAGAGGCATCCAGCAGATCAGCAGATGCTGAAATGATCTCAGGTCAGCATCAAGGAAGCTATTCCTGTGAGATGCAGCTGCTCCTGACAGCTAGTGCTTTGAGATGGTGCGCGACCACAACGTAGCGTTAACAAATCCGATTCAGAAATATGCTGTAAACGGACAGATGCCATAAACAGTATTTCCACCTGTAATCTCTGAAACCCGAAGTTTCTAAACAAAGCAGCCACATCTATAGGACAATACAGGCTATCCAACAACAAACAGACAAAGATATTTTTATTTACAGAGCTGTTATTGCTCCTTTCAAGCATATTTTCATAAATAATGACAACATTTGCGTAAACAAGTACAATTCTCAATGCATTTTGATGATAGTTTTGCTTACTGTTTGCTTAATGCTTCATTTGCACAATGCATTTATAGTTATGGTTTAGTTTCCACATAAACCAGCGTTTATGCTGAATGTTCGCAGGTCTTACTAACAACACGGCACAAAGTTCAAACGGGTGAGGTTCAATGTAGCACAGGTTCAATCCGGCAAGCAAAAACAAAGAAGCGGTAAAATACGAGGCACGTTTGTAAACACAAACGGGACATCGTCTTACCTTCTATCAGAGCATCAAAGACGTGAATCTAGGTGAAAACAACGCGACGTTTTGTTAACGGCGAATACAAGTTAACAAGTGTTTTGTTATTCCCGATTAATCCACAACGACTCCCAGTCTTTAAACTTCACCGGGAGCGCTTCTTCTCCTCGAGTACACACGTGCGTTTGTCCCCGGCTCTCTGCCTTCACGCCGATAAGCAAGTTACGTAAAACAAACTAAAAAGCGCCTCTGTGTATTTTTAGACAAGCAAACTCCGGGAATCCAGTCGCTCCTCTATCTTTCGCAGCTCTGTCTGTATTTGGAGATGGATAACGGGAGATGGGAATCGGCACACAGTAGCGTTATTGTGCGCTAGTGCAGCCCGGCGGCCGCTGCTGGAAAAAGGGCTGGGCTTCAAACAAGAGACCTCACTACAAGTGACATACGCGAAAACAATATTGTGCCTCATTTTATTATAAAATAAGTTCTCATTGGTTCCCCTGCGTTTATATGTATACAGTCAATGTGTTACACATCTAAAAGCATGTATTTTATGGATTTCACATTGTCTTAAAAATAAGAATAAGAAAATTGTCATTTATTAATAAATTGTGAAATTTATTTTTTCACCAAAAAAAACAATTTGGATCAACATTTTGTATTTTTATTGTTACTTATTTGTTGTTTAATTTATAATTTGTTTGTTTTTTGTTCACCTCTCGCTATTGTTTGGCTAAGGTCTTCATTTCTAAACAAACATAGAGCTGGATTGCTTATTATTTCTGTTTAGAGATTATAACATTGTATGCATGTCATATTTACATTAACTGTCAGTGTGTTTGATATACACACACAAAATAACAAACAGGAAAGCTGTATAGAGAATTTTATAAAGCAGGAGGTGGACTAACAAGCCATGCTAAAACTTTGGCATAAGCTCAGGCCTAAAAATGACAAAAACGTAACATTGCAGGATGTTAAAGTGTATTCAGAAAAAGTAATGGCAGCTTCATTTACATTATGGCTGAATTTCAAATATCCACGGTAGAGTTTGTATGTAGAAGACAGACAACGTAAGAGAGCCATGTTGAGTTTATATGCTCACGGTCACACAGATGGTGGGTGTGTTGGGGCGTTTGTTTAAGTGGGTGTGTGCTGTGCTGTGGGAGTTCACGGTGTGCCAGAGAAAGAACACACAAACACATGCATGAAACACAGCCAATCCCTCTATTCCTTACTTTAAACATCCCATATAAATATATATATATATAGCCAATCACTCTTCACCTCACTGTGTTGTTAAACACAGTCAATGTCTTGTCACCTCTGTGTGGTGCCTGTATGGGCAGTTCCCTCCACACCTTTAAAGTAAACCAAAATAAAGGCCACCTTCTTTTCCATAAACACATTGTATTTTTAGCATATCAGGCCAGTAATGGTTTTTATTCTGAATGCTTTTGTTGCAGTCATAAATGCTTTGAAACATAGAAATGCATACACAACGTTATTAGATAATGAAAAGCACATTTCAAGATCAAAATAGAGAAAAGCACAAAATATAATGCTTAATAAAACCAAAAGATGGCGCTGTTATCCAATATTTAATACCGTAACTAGGCAGCGGTTTTATGACAGCGTCCTACTGCTTTGTTTAAACCGAAGGCTGCTCCCTTGTTACCCAGTTGGTTAATAACTAAACGGCCATTGTGTGTGTATGAAGAAACCGTCTATGAAACTATTTAATGACACATTGCTTATTCACTGTTAAAATGTTGTCCTTACTTGACCATTATCCCTATAAGTAAAGATGAAGCTGATACTACTGTAATGTTTGTATACCAAAACATGCATGCAGTGTCTTTACTTGAATGGAGGAAATGTGTGACTCTGAGAATATTTTCTTACACAGTGAAACCAAAATAAGAGGAATTTGCAACCACCGCCATTGTTTGATGTAACACCTAAATGTTAAACATACATGAACCTGAAACACATCAGAATTTAAGCTTCTGTGAGTTTTATCTGGTCAATTCTGTCTCTGAAACTGGAAAATTGCTTGTCTAAGTTAGTTATAAGTAAGTTTTTAATTTAAACACAATATTTGTAATATTTAAATATGTAAAAACACCTAGAGCTTTATTCATAATAATTTAGTAATGGGGAGACAGGGGCTTGTTGTCCAGTTAAAAAGTTGTCATTGTCACAAGGTTTATAATCAAAAGTTGCTTTTGTTTTAAATGCACAAATGTTTTTCTCCACCAGTGATTTTGTATTTGGTTTCTAACAACTAGTTTAAAGATGTACATTTTTTTTACAGATTCTGTCATTAATATAACAACTTAATGTGTATTTTGTCATAGCGTTTCTTAAACAGCATTACAAAAAGGTAACGTTGTTTCAAATACGATTCTATGATGTTGTTGTTGCTTTAAAAAATAAAATAAAAAGTCAAGTTTACACTCTTTAATCGTTTGGACCGGGCTGTTGAACCAACAACGCAAAATAAACTTCACCCAGATCACGTGACGCTTAAGGTACGAGGTGGGCGTGTCTTCGGGGATCTGTCTGTCGCTCACCTGGGTCACTTTGAAGAATACGAGTGAGTGGTCAAACACTGATTTTACAGAAGTGAAAAACAAACACCTTCATGGCTTCACCTCTGAAAGCAGGTTTTCACAGACTAGAGATCCAGAAAACAACATGGGATGTTCCAGACCGATACACGTCGCTCAAACCGGTGGGCTCTGGAGCCTATGGGACAGTATGGTGAGTGGGACTCACATAAATATATATATTGCTATACATTACTTTATGTTACTTAATGTGCTTGTGAATATGCACCAGGTAAATAAAACCTCGAATAGAACAACAGTACTTTCAATAGCAGCTTAAATGTCAGCATTATTTATTTATACTGAATTTAATGCATGTTAAACATAATGCATTATTATTTTATGTAAAGGTCAGTCGTTTACGCTACTGTTATGTTATACACTACTAGGTTAAGTGATTATTTATTGCTTGCTATTACATCTCTTATGTACTAGAGAGACTGAGAGCTTTAGGACAGGTAAACAGATGTCGATTTACATACCTGAGGGCTGCAGGTTTCAGCACGTTTACAGATAACACAGAAATGCCCAAAAATATAGAGCGTTTCCACTAATACTTCTCTACATACTAATCACTTCTGTTTTCAATGAGCCATAATAAACATATGCTTTTTCTGACATTAATGTATGAGGCCCATCTGTGCAGATTAATAAAAAGGCTTTATCTTAGTTACAGTTTTAGTGATTGATTTCAATTCTAAAGACCTATAAAAAGAATAGACCTATTTACATATAAAGAACTGATGACCATCTTTATATTTAGTTTGTATTTACTTTCAGATCAGCATTAGATATTTACTGTATATGTATATTTTTATGTATATATTTATTTAAGTGTATTAAATACTATATAGTATTAAAATCAAGATGTTTTTCTGTATTATTTTTAAATCATATTGGTCTCACATAATCTAGAAATCCATATACATACAATATATACATGAAGACATTAAACATTATGCAGTTATATACATTAACATCATTTCTGTGCAGTTATGCAATTGACCAGAAGACTAAAGAAAAGGTGGCCATTAAGAAGCTATACAGACCCTTCCAGTCTCTGATACATGCTAAACGTGCCTATAGAGAACTCAGATTGCTGCGACACATCCAACATGACAATGTGAGTCACAAGTTCCCAAAACAATCAATCACAAAAGGCCTGTACATTAAATATGAGTTTTTTGCATTGTTTACTTGCTAGTACCTGCTATCCTACTTATGACAGCTCGATAATTTTTTAAACCCTTTACACCAGACATTTAATGCCTCTTTTGAACATAGTCTTCATATCAAAGCATTATAATCCTTCTGTCAATTGAAAGAGAATTTAAAAGATTTCAAGACCCAATATGGTGAAAGCCCCTTTATTCCATCAAACCGGTTCTTGTGCTTAGCAAACATTATGCTTTACCTCACACTACACAAAATGGATTTAGATTAAGTAATAACTGGATAAATTACCAGAATAATTTATGCAATATATTTCTCTATTCAAAGCCAGAATTAGTGAGAACATAAGAATTTCTAGAAGAGTTTTAACTGTTTTTACTAAGGAGAACCGATAACAGTGAAACAGAAATAGTTCTGCTTAACAGAATGAAAATCATTTTACTTTCCAATAGTTCAACCACAAATGGAAATTTTGTCATCACTTACTTATCCTCATGTTGTTCCAAACTATTTGATTTGATTCCCCAGTAAAACAAAATGTGATACTTTGAAAGGTTTTAACATTCTTATAGATTTTTCCAAATAGCTACAGCTTATCAATTCCGCTTGTCCCAATAAAATAAACATACAGGAATATTTAAAATATACACAGCATTCCGGTTTATAATCACATAAGGGTGAGGTGAACTATCTCTCCAATAACTATATAAAATAATGTTGTTTTTCCTTGATTTAAAGATGAACCCTGACTAAATGAATTCTTTATTCTGTAGGTGATCTGCCTCCTCAACGTCTTTACCCCTGATTCCATGCTGGAGAAATTTGATACTTTGTGAGTGTCAATATGAGCAAAATGCATTCCTGTGCACATGTTGTGACAGGCTAAGGGGTGCACTGGATGCATGCATATGTATGTGTGTGTGTGTGTGTGTGAAAGAGAGTGTTATGGATTGATATTGACTGTTTGAGTTGATTGAGTCTATTACAATTTCATTTTATAATTTGTATACATTGTTTTTATATTCTTAAGTAAGGCATTTCCCTTATTCCCTATTCTAACCAATAGTGTGACTTTGTAATTTTTGATTGGTTCTCTGGTATTTTCGTCACCTTAATCTATAGGCAGCAAGGCTAAAGCTTAATTCACATTTTGTGTTGTTTTTGCACAGCTATATGGTGATGCCGTTTGTGGCGCAGGATCTCAGCCATATCATGAAGAGGAAACAGTTAACCAGCAGAATCATCATATATCTGTTCTATCAGATTCTCAGAGGACTTAAGGTCTCTTGTTCTCCTGTTCCTCAAAGCTCTTTAATACCTGTATCTCTGACACTAACTGATGCACAATAATAACACTAGTAAAACTAACACAGCCAGGTTGTGTTTTGTTGCTGTGAAATCAAACACACACATTGTAATTGATTGAACTGAAACTTACTGCTAACTGGCTAATGCTAATTGTAAATGCTAATGAGTAAATAAATGTAACTAACCGAAACTTTTCTTTGCAGTATATCCACTCTGCAGGAATCATTCACAGGGTAAGTAGAGAAATTCTTCCACAAGTAAAGTGAATTGGGGTTGTGCACCCAACATGTTATCATTAATAGGTGTTGTTTAATAAATTTATCAATTCAATACAATAGCTGTATAGTTCCATAATCTTGCATATAATCATTATATGCAATATAATAATGATGTTGAAATTTCCAATGTCTTGTTTTTAGGATCTTAAGCCTAGTAACCTTGCGGTGGATGAGAACTGTGAATTAAAGGTACACTAGAGTGAAACTGAAAGTACAGTGTGAGGAAATGTGTCATGTTTCACACACTGTTTATTTCTCAGATCTTGGACTTTGGACTGGCGAGGCACACAGAAACAGAGATGACAGGATATGTAGTGACACGCTGGTACAGAGCCCCTGAGATCATTTTTAACTGGATGCATTACACTCAAACAGGTGACCTTTGACCTCTAAATTTATAACCCCATCCAGTATGTTGTGTAAAACTTAAAATGTCTGTAGTGTTGACTCTTTTGTGCATGGGGCATATTTTGTGCACATTTAACACAATCTGTTGTATATTAACCCTAATTTATGTTAAGCTGGTGTGACCTGTTGTAATGTAATACTGTTGTTCTTTGTTTAGTTGATGTCTGGTCGGCTGGCTGTATCCTGGCTGAGATGATAACAGGAGAGGTGCTTTTCCCAGGAAGTGACAGTATCCTTTATCTCTGCTTGTTTATTTAATACATCCATAGACCGAAAGAGTGTAAAATGTATTTGTCTACTCCTTAACACTGCGTTAAGGTATCGATCAGCTACAAAAGATCCTCAGCCTAACCGGCACACCAAATTCAGCGCTTGTTCAGAAAATGCAGAGCAAAGATGTATGAAAATAGAATCAGACGACTGCATTACATGTTTTCTGATTTGTAATTCATTGATTTTTGAAACTGGTCATGTGCATGTCATCATGTAGGCTCAGTCATACGTCCGGTCACTCCCAGTGCAGAAAAAAAAGGCCTTCAAAGATGTCTTTACTGCCATGGATTCCAGTGGTATGTTCAAGACCTCAAATATAACAATTTTAAACCTTGTTGTAAACCCTGATTTGTAAAAATAATTCCAGTACTTCCAGATTTTATTATCCTGTCACAAACAGGTGTACTTTTTGTTTGTGTCTCGGGAAATGTCGCCCCCTGCCGGTTACCTACAGTACTTGATAGCTGTTCTTGGAAGACTTTTTGTAGCATCTGTCAAAGACGCTTACATCTTACTTTAGCGTTAGCCATACTTATAGTGTGTTTTATCCACAGCCATTGATCTGTTGGAAGGGATGCTGGTTTTGGATCCAGAGGCCAGACTTACAGCAAAAGATGGACTGTCTCATTTATATCTCTCTGAGTTTCATGACCCTGAAAATGAGCCCGTCTCGCCTCCATACGATGATTCTTTTGAGAGTCTAGAACTGGCTGTCAGCGAATGGAAAAGTGAGACGAATAACAAACACACTTACAAAACCTAATCTTTAAATCTCCATATTTGTAAGGAAACTAAATGTAAACCATTTAAATCTGTCTTGGTTTATGTCTCATAGGTCTTATTCATATGGAGATCATGACATTTGATCCAGATCATCCTGGAGTGACTGCAACATAACATATCATCACATTATATTGGAAGAACAACACAAACACAGAAAGACAATGTTTGAACTATTGGTTTTTCTTATTAAATGCTGTTAGTTGTTTTTAAAACCATGAGTGTTTTAACAACCATAGACATTAAGAGATTTTTCCTATATTCCCTATATTAAGATTATTGCTTCATACAGAAGTTTAAATAGTTGATTCTGTATCTATTCTGTTGCATTTGTTACCTTTAATACTGAATACTGTTTATAGTCTTATACCTTTATTTCAGCAAACTTTCTTATGTAACTAATGGTTTACTTTTAAGTGTGCGAAAGTGTTTTGGGACAACGGTTAACTGAGGAAAGGTAGAAATGTGAACGTAAATATTTTGTTGTCTTTTTGGCATTTCAATGTTATCTGGGCTTGTTCGATGACATTTAAATGTACCATTAGGGGGCAGCATTGTTTTTACTGAAACATCATTAAATGATGCAAATACACAGTACTGAGATATTTTGGACGTCCTTGGATTCACTCCTTAAATGTCTTTCTTCAGATAAGCCATATCTGCCACACAATTGTTATTAGTTTCATCTACTTTATATTAACCTAAACAGTGAATTTTTTAAAGTTATAGTAGTTCAAGTACTATATATGTTATACCTCTTTATTAAGAAATAAAGCTTTATGAAATAACAACTTAAGTCAAATGACTGTAAATAACTGATTTATTGCTTTTTAATGTGGTTCCTTGTGTATTACACTTCAAGGTTTGACATAAAATGTGACAAAAAACAGCTCTCACTTCAGCCCATTTAACCCAAACAAGCATTTACCCAAACAAGAGGATGAAAATAGTAACAATTGGATAGTAATTGAGGTGTGTGATGTAGTTAATCCATTTGCCACATCTTTCTTAAGAGCTTTTTTTAATTGAGTCCCCCCCCCCACAGGACAGGTTTGTACTTAAATCATTTTGTGACTTAAGGACTGGCCCCTTGAATCATGATGGATATTGGTGGGTAGATACATTGTTAAGGTTGGCAAATACTCAAGAATTAAGAGCAGGTCTAAACAATTAAAACAGTGTATCTGAATCAGAGTTTATTGCCAGTGTGGTAGACTTTATCTAGTGTTGACTATGGAGCGGGACAATGACATTGAACTACTACTGCCTCCAATGCCACCAACTCTACCGCCACCGATCAGGCTGCCAGTACCGAAGGCCATCCCTCCTCCGCTTCCACTTCCATATCCAAAACCGCTGCCGTATCCCAAGCACAGTCCGCTGCCGTAACCGAAGCCACCGCCTGCGCCTCCACCACCGCCCATTCCAATTCCCATTCCCAAGCAGAGTCCACCTGAGCAACAACACAAAAGACAATGAGTTTCCACATATTCCATATATTTTCCATATATCAGATTTGTGTCATTACTTACCACCTGCACTACTGGCACTAACTCCTGATTCCTGAATGTGGATGGTTGCGGCACTGCCACCAGTCGCAATCCTGAAAGTTAAAGAACGACACCTCAATGTCAGGATAGCGCAATAGATCTTGAGAGAAAAACATGCATCAGATGCAAAACATGCATGCATTCAAAACTAATAGGTGACTGACCTGCTCTCCTCCCCCTCCAGAAGCTTCCTGTAAGTGGCGATCTCAATGTCCAAGGCCAGTTTGACATTCATCAGGTCCTGGTACTCGCGCACCTGCAGTGCCATGTCCTGCTTGGCTTTCTGTAGGGCTGCTTCTAATTCTTTAATGCGGATTTTGGCTTCCTGAACTGTCGCCTCTCCGTGTGCCTCTGCTTCGGTAATCTGAGCTTCCAGGCTGACATGCTGACCAGATCAAGATGCTACGATTTTAGTACCCCATGCCCATTTCTTTACTTTTATTTTTCACAAAACTTGGGTGAAAAACCGTCCTATAACATCAGAGAATACTAAAGACTGATGAATAAACTCACCTGTGTTTTGACAGTTTCAATTTCATTCTGAATTCGGCTGATCACACGATTGAGTTCAGCGATCTCAACCTTGGTGCTGCGAACTTCTTCTCCAAATTGGCCAGCAGATGTCTGCATTTCCTCAAACTGTAAAGTAAAATAATGATCGACATTAACAACAGGCTGATTGCTTCAAAATAAAGTTACTTCTCTACTTGAACGCTTCTAGCTTTGTGTTTTTCTCACCTTCTGTTTGTACCAAATCTCGGCCTCAGCTCGGCTGCGGTTAGCAATTTCTTCATACTGAGCACGGACCTCAGCAACAATGGCCTCCATGTCCAAGTCGCGACTGTTGTCCATTTCTACAACAACCATTGTGTCCTTAATTTGTCCCTGGAGGTCATGCAGCTCCTAAAAAGTTTAAGGTACAATATAAGGCACTGAAATGCACCATTATTGAAAATTAGCATCCCAATGGTTATATAAATTCATATTACCCACCTCCTCATATACAGCCCTGAGGAAGTTGATTTCATCTTGAAGACTTTCAACCCTGGCCTCAATCTCAGTCTTGTGCAGGTAGGCAGTGTCAACTTCCTATGAAGACATGTACAGAGTTTAAAAATAAGTAATAGATGGAGTCATGAATGATAAAAGAAAACCTAGTGGGTCAAAATAGCAGCCAAGAAAAAAAAGATGAAGTTTTTACCTTCTTCAGCAGGACAAAATCATTTTCCACAATGGCACGCTTGTTGATTTCATTCTCATATCTACAACGACAGGTTTTCTGCTTTAGCACATACAATAGCTTATGAAATCATGTAATTTAGACAGTATATTTATAGACCCTAAACGTGTTCTTTTTAGAACTACTTACTTGTGTTTGTAGTCTTCCACCAAGTTCTGCATGTTCTTCAACTCTGCCTCTAGTTTAATTTTATCATTACCAAGGGCATCCAGCTGTCTGCGCAGGTTGGCGATGTATGCGTCGAACATGGAGTCGATGTTGGAGCGGACCGAGGTCTGATTCTGTAGGAGAGACCATTTCGTCTCAAGCACTTTGTTCTGCTGCTCCAGAATTCGCACCTGTGTATGAAGTAAAGTTATAAAGCAATCATGATAAATCATTCATTTTGTAACAGATATGGGCTCCTGATAAAAAATTGGAGAAACTTCCAGTGTGAGTTAATGCTTAATGCATTTTTTTTGTGCTTAATGTCATTTGAAAATGTATTGTAAGTTTTTTAAGCGTGCTTACTGTCATTTAAGTATAAATCTTACACTAACAGATATCCTGGTGTAAGTGATTAGTTATTAAATATTTAATCAGCAAAACCCAGCTTCCAGAACAGAACAGTGAAATAAGAAAGTGTCACATGTTCATTATCACTGCACATTAGTTTGTTTTTAGACAAGAGGACTAACCTTGTCAATGAAGGAAGCAAAGCGGTTGTTGAGGTTCTTGATCTGTTCTTTCTCCTGGGTACGAACCAACTGGATGTTGGGGTCGATCTCTAGATTAAGAGGGGCTAGGAGGCTAGGATTAATTGTGATGGATGTGATGGGGGGTATACCACTGCCAAGCCCACCACTAAGGCCACCACCGAGACTTCTGGCAAAACCTCCTCCAATTCCCAAACCAGCACCATGACCACTTCCAAAGCCTGCACCAATACCTCCCCCAATACCTCCCGCAATGCCTGCACCAATGCCTGCCCCAAGGCCTCCACCGATACCATAACCTCCTCCCAAGCCTCCTCCGATACTCAGGCCTCCTCCATAGCTTCCGCTAGCGCTGTAGCCACCTCCTGATCCATAAAGGAAGCTACTGCCACCACTTCCAATAGCAGAGTGACGGACTGACATCGAACCCATCCTGCCAACAGGTCCTGCGTTGGCAGACCTGCTTGAGAAGTTTCTCCTTACAGACCCACTACTTATACGACTGCCACTCATGCTTTCACTGCTGCTGAGGGAGGACATTGTGACATTCATGGCTGATGTTGTCACTGAGGGATGAGCTTCAGATAGAGAAGCAGGATAAGAGAGAAATCTAGAGCAGGACAGTCAAATCCCTCTAAGCGTCTTTTGCAAGAAGTGCGGCTGCATTTATAATGCAAACACTGAGGGGGGGCATCACCTGGCCACTCCCCTTTCTCCCCCATCCAAGTGATACTCACGCCCATCTTGTTGGGCTGGTATAAGAAGGACTTGGACACACCCTGCTATACACACACCTGATGTAAAGTAGAGAAATTAGGAGAGAAATAAAGAACAAAAATTAAGATTAGATTCCCAGCATAAACTTCTGCACATGCTCACATACTTTAATGCATGATTTAAGGGTCCTTTACCTCATATTGTCATAATTATATAACCAGACAGCATTATCTAAACTGCAACGAGGGGTGCATTGCCCCATGTCTTATGATTCCAGGAGATACAGGCATCTCTGTTTGCTGTAAATGGCATTTTGGTGTATTAAATGAGGGAATATTTGATAAAGGGCATAAATGTCTGTTGGTGTTACTGAAACTAGGGCTAGCACAAGTTGGAAAGCAGAAGGCTGGATAATAAGATTAAACACCCCTCACAGAAACCACATAAATGTAAATGGTTTCACATGACATAAAACATAAATTGAACATGCCTGACACATGCAAAATGATTAAAATGTTCCCATGTGAATTTCATGTTTATTCTGTATGTGAATGTATTGCTGTTTCTGTACTGAGGGTTTAATTAAATTGATGAAT
>JBAJNP010008864.1:0-19316 GCA_036877545.1 Yasuhikotakia modesta
CGTTGACATCACCAGATGTTATTTATTCATGTCACTGACATCCACATGATCACATAAGTACTGTGCTAAAGCCCCCTAATAGGGGAAGTGCGTTGTCTTTGTTCTTTTTAAAGGAGATTTGAACCCTTAATAGTGCGATTACTGCCACCATTGTATTAGCATAGATTGTCAACATTGTTACCAACTTGTTTTAACACATTGTAATGAATCAGTAAGTTGTTTCTGCTTCCACCTCACGGCAAGGGTCAGTCATGCAGTTAAAAAGTGACAAATTAAATGGTTAAAATTTATGTTTAACGGCCAGACCAGTTTATTGAAATTGAATATTTTTGACATTTGTTTTGTTTAAACGCTTCAGGAAGAACCGTTATGGGTCGGCCAAGGAAAACCTATTTTGGTGAGGAGGCCTACCAGGATGAAAACACTGGACTGTTGTCAGGTGGTTCTCAGGAGCCTGGGGCTGAAGTCTCCTCCACTCCTCCATCACCTAGAGGCCGGTACCAGGGCATGGGCCGCACTGTAACCCCCCACTCCCTTTCGGCTCCCGCCAATCTCGGATGCGTGCCGTGGGAGGGAGATGTGGATGACATCACTCCTACAGTGATATCCAGTGATCTCAAAGACCAACAGGGCTCAGACTACACTGCAATCACTTAGCATAGCGTGAGCTACAGCTACCAAAGCTGTTACAGTTAAAGCACATTCGCCTAATGTGCATTAGCTGCCGTTTCGATTATATGCAAGCACTGTTTACTCTGGTAACTAATATTAGTTAAGTATCAGTGGTTAACGTTTGTTCAGATGGTCCTGGTGAAACTTTGGTAGCAACAACGCATAAGGAGTCGGTAACAGGTTGGGTTCTCTGGTTATATTTCCTTTTAGCATTACTTTACTGAAAACATGACCAAAATATAAACCAACTGTAAAGCCAAGCACACACCAATACCAGTTTTAATTGTTCTTATAATTAGTTGTCCGTTCCTTTAAGACAGCTGTATGAATGTTTACTCTTAGAAAAACTATATAATGACACTACATCAAAATATCATCAATGTTTTCATGGAGTACTTTAGTCATTTTAATGCTTTTATTCTGACAGTAACAGTGTTTACCTTCATAGTTAACTGACAATAATATGAAATTGCCAGGACATTTTGCCATTGAATGTGCATGTTACACAATATCTGCAGTCTGAACACAGACTGAAAAGCACACAATTCTAAAGACCCTGTATCTCTTTATTGCTTCTCACATAGCTTTAGAACTTTAGCTGCTGGACAACTTGCCTGTAACACAGGTTCAAATATATGCATCCAAACATGAATTTGTTTTATATTTCTGTTTCAGTTCAATTTTAACAAATGCATTTTTACTTTTATTAACTGGACAATGAAAATTACTTAGTTTTGCCCCTTTATGAAAAGACAATGTCTAGAAAACATTTAAAATAACAAATTAAGTTTTAATCTCACTTCTGGAAAATTATGCTAAATGTTCATGCTCTAAATGTCAGCGAAAGTTGTCTTATTTGCATTAAGAATTCAGTCTCTGAAGTTGTCACAATGCCCGTCATTAATCTGTTAGTACTCAAGATTAGCTGTAAATTATCTGTAGATATCTGACACCTATACAGCCAGGGCTGGTTATGTTATTACATATGTGGACTTCTGGAGGAGAAAACCCCCATTTGAATTTTTTTACCTGTCACGCATTCAGAAATATGCATTTTCTGCAATAGTTTGAACAGCTGTTGCATTGCCTTATCTAACAATGGTTGTCACAAATCATTAAAGTTCACATGGAAAATCTATTGTGTGTTTTAACTATTTCTGTTTTTCTTGAATCCCTGTTTCCACAATGGAATCTTAAACATTCATTAAGCCACACAATCACAGGTGCAATACTTTTATTGCAAAAAGTGTACATTTCTTTAAAAAAGTTAACTATAGACCATACAGCAATTAAACAATTGCATATAGCAGCAATTCTTACATCTCCAACTCTATATTGGGCTGTACAGAATCATTATCCCTCCCCTACAAAGTCATTACATACTGGAGTCCATGTCTAAAATTTCCGCCTCCCTGATGAGGTCAGATGCAACTGTTCCTCCCACTATGACATCATTAGCCCCAGGCCCCTCCCATTTAGCAGCTGTTATGGAGATGCTGCTCTTGTGGAGCCGGATGTTAAGCTGGACCCACTCTCCTCTGCTCACCGCCAGGGGCTGCTGGAGGACCACCGCTGCCTGTTTCCAGTGAGAGTCCTGGCTGAAGGTGCTGACACTTAGGTCAGAGTCCAGATGGATCTCGTACCAGAAGGGAATGGCAGTTACATTGCCTGAGGTGCTGACCTGTACCTGAAAAAAAAGTATACTTATATTACATTTATATTATATTTTAATTATTTATAGTCTTATGGAAAAAGTCATGAATTGTTGGGGAATTCTATAGTCAGTTTCTTCTACAGAACAAAAAGAACTGTTGAATAAATGAATTAAATGAGAAAAAAAAACTAAATTTTGTATCATGGACACACATTTTTTAGCTTCATACAAGTAATCCAAAATTTAACTGACTTACTTTGACTTCTCTGTCAGTATAATTGGCAGTGCTGTTCATGAGGTCCAATGTGAAGAGTTCTGCTGGTTCACTGAGATGTGTACATTCAAGGGTAGATAGGTCCAAAAACATATGAACCGGTACCTAAAGAAAATAACCAACATTACAGTTGTACTTTTACACATTACAGTGTAACTTAGATATGTCAATTTAG
This sequence comes from Yasuhikotakia modesta, assembly GCA_036877545.1. Classification (NCBI taxonomy): domain Eukaryota; kingdom Metazoa; phylum Chordata; class Actinopteri; order Cypriniformes; family Botiidae; genus Yasuhikotakia; species Yasuhikotakia modesta. Next base: position 2,776 of record JBAJNP010008864.1, read on the forward strand.
AATGCTTTAAATAATTCCTTTAAGCACTATGAAGTAGTATTTTGTACTTTGATTTTGGACACAAGCAAAGTACTTAGTGTTAAAAGTATTTAGTATGGTGGTGTAAGTCCAGGTTATTAGCAGATTCTGTAAATGTCTTTTATTTTTATTACATGAACTGAATGAACTGAATCACACACCACTGCGACATTCTCAGTCTTAACAATGTGAGCTTAGGTTGTATATCAAAAATAGAGGCCCACAGAGTGATTGAGGTACATACAGTAAATTGATTGATGAATGGTGCAATATTAAAGCCCAGGGTTGGCTCTGTTCCCTGTACAGCGCTCTCCTGGAGCAACGTGTTTGACTCTACAAGCATCCCATGGATCACAATACGCTCTGGGAAAATCTGTCCACCATCCTCCAGCAAACACCTAAAAATGAAACACAAAGAGATTGATAACATAGCTGCAAGGGGCAATTATGGCATGAAGCACACTAATGGTACAAACACTGCAAAGTACTTATAAAGTTTGTCAATATAAAACCTTTGGGCCAGGATAATAATTGACAGGCATCCATGACAGAAAATTTCAATAATGTCAGTAAGTGTTAAGAAGGAACTTTTTGATTTGACTTTGTTGTCAAACTGTGTTACATGCAAACAGTTTGGAAAAGTTAAAAAGTTTCTATAACATATAACAAGAAAATTTGGTTTTAAAGTAATCTGACCTAAATTTGGTAAAAATCAGACAAAAGCTGTTAGAAGACGGGTTAGGAAAAAGTGTTTTATTGACCGAAAATCCAGCTGCATTGATTGGTGGAAGTCATTAAGTTTAACGTCTAAACTCAGTCTAAAACATTTGTGAGATTTTGCAATGTTGGTGGAACTGGAGAGTTTGAGACAAAACAGGCCTCATAAATACTACAGATGTGTCCCAATATTACTTTTACATGTTGTTTTATGGGCTGCCACAGACTCCCATAAAAAAAGTAATTTATATAATAAAAAACAACACGTTACAATATTTGATTATGTCACTGCTTGGTGGCAGTGTTTGCCTAGAAAAAACACCTTGCTAAAAAACCATACCTTGCTAATGTTGCCTTTTCCAACAGTTTTTGTCTAATAAGGCCACAGGTCTCTATGCAGTCAAGTATGATGGCACTCCAGAGCTTCTCAGTGGCTGGCCGTTGAAGAACAGCAGAATCATCCTCCATGTGACTCAGCCAGAACTCTAGAGCGCTTTCAGGCACACCATTGTCTTTAGCCAGCAGTCTTAACATAGTCTGATGATGTTCCTTCTCAACCGAGCTGTAGGCTTGAACCAATCTAGTGCTTTTTGGCTTATCTTCATCTAAAACCAATTCTGACTTGGCTGATATTAAGGACAGTATGGAAAAGCCCTCAGAGACATCTAGAACATAGATGGCATCTGAGGGGGGTTTGGCATTGGACTCCTGTGACCTTCTAGTTGACTTCAGAGAAGCTAGGAGTTTGCTCATGGCCTTCTGGAAGATGTTATGATATGTTATGTTGTTAAGGAGGGCGATCTCTGAGCACTCCAGTGTAAAAGTGAGGGATGGATTTTCCAAGGTTGTCTGAAGGCCAGCCAAAGCACTGCACAGCTCTGCTTCAGGGCTTCTGTTGGAGATATTTGGACGTTCTTTTTTCACATTGTCCAGATGGACCATGTGCCCGTCTCTTACGACAGCAACGCAACACAGCCTCAGGTAAGCATCTTTACAGGAAACTTCCACCAGCAGTTCATCACCACATTTTAAAGCATCTGAGTAAAAAGACAAATGATTAAAGTTACCAAAGAGATCCACCAAAGATCTGATTGGTTGGTGTACATGTGACCTAAATCTGTTTAATTGTTTGTAGTCTAAATTTCAAAATATAAAAATCTAACTTAAACTTTGATTTAAACCACATTTGTGTGTGATGTTTTAGTCTAGACTGTCAGACTGAATTTAATTACTTTGTTTTTGGGACATGACTTTACCGTCAGCATGTACTGTGTGTTGAACAGTGAATGAGTCAATCATTCACTCAACCTTTACCCTTATGGGTCATGTAAATGTATACATGTATAAGCAAAATGAACTGCTAATGTAAAATTGTTGACAGTACTTCCTGTTAAATCTGTCACTAACTGAGAGTGGCATGCATTTATAGCTACTGTTTCTGTCACCAATGCATCAAAACAATTTGTTTAGTTCATATTAGCAGCTCTTACTATATGGAGTCTGTACTGGATAGATGGCCTGTTCCCAGCATGTCTCTTCCTGTGGGCCAGTGGAAAGGTGATTGTCCTGGTCCAGGTGCAGCTGAAACCACACAGCCAGGGCATCAAGAACTCCCTCCTGGGTCACACACAGTCGCAGCTGTGCCACCTCTCTGGAGCAAAGACCCTCCAGCTCCTGCAACACACACAAAGCTTAGGACCAGTTTTGCTTTTGATAGTTGAGTGTTTGAATCTCATGTCGATCAAAGCCCCTAAGAAAGAAACATCATCAAATTGGGCAGTTGGGTTTGATTCTTTGGACCAACTTTAAGGGGAAGTGTATGATGGTCCAAAACCCCATTTAGAAGACATATGCTTTGAAATTGAGCACATGGGGTCATAAAGATTGAGGAAAAATAGTGTAAAGTAGTTAGTAATTCTCAGTCTACTGTTTTACCAGTTTTTTGTGAAGCCAGCACGTTTTGATGACTAGTATTCAAGATTCTGTTCAGATTGTTCAGACGTTTTGTAGCTGTTCAAAAGTTGTGTAGCGTAACCCCACTTTTAGCTTAACTCTCTTGCTCTGGCATGAATTGATTCAATTCACTGAGCCTTTATACCTGCACATTATTGAAGTCTATGTCCAGGGCTGTGAAAGGCTGTGTGAGCTGAACATATCCTCCATGCAGACGGCTCAGTCTTTCTGTAGTGTAGGGCTCTGTGCTGTCTTCAGCATCAGCCAAACAGCTAACAGGACTATATATCTGTCCTACTGCAGACAGATCCAAACCTCCTATTGAAGACACACACAACCTGCAGAGAGAAAATCACAGCTGATATGACAGTGCAGTGTTATCACATATGGCTTTTGTGCCTTTAGTAACAGACATGTTCAGTTTGTACAGAATTAGCATTTTCAATGTGCCGTGGAATTTCTAGATTTTTTATTTGATTTTTGAACAGCTCTATTCAGTTACTGAATGCAAAGATTAAACTCCTGAGCCTGTTTCTTTGGTTAATAATTTTATTTGTATTAAGTGCTCAAACAGAAGACCAAAATAAACATAATTACTTAGAATGAGTAACTGCATATACATATAAACAGCATTTGGTCTCACCTCTGGTGTCTGCGGATCTCATGGCATTGCACAGCCACTCCAAACACTGTCGCCCCGGCAGGTATCACTCTGCCTGTCTGCGAGAGACTGGGAAGAGGTTCCTGATGGTTCTGTTGAGTATTAAATGTATTTTTTGATCTTTCATGGTAATGTGTTGATTTTAAAGCTGCATAGCTATGCATCTCCAGTAGACACCATGTGGCTCTATTGATTGAACTTAAAATGTCACGTTTGAAGTTGAGGCTACCCTTTGATGCTGGTTTGGAAAAGAGCCTTGCCATATTCAGAGGAAGGATTTGGAAAAAATAAATATTATCTAGCCCTAGGATGACAAAATATGAAGAATTTCACTGAAATAAGCCATTTACATGTACAGGCAACTTTAGATGTTAGGATGGACATCGTATTTACAGTGCATGCCTGGATAAACAAAGGATCGGTGGATAAAGTAATTTGCATAATAAGATTACACTATTTCACAGTATTCCGAGTATATATTGCGCCATTATGTAATTTAAAGACAGGTTTGATCATCAGAACAGACAATACAGCAAACACATTGAAACACTGTTTAGAAACACATTGAAACACTAACTTACAGGTGGAGGTAACAGTAGGTGCTTCCATGCATGGATTAGACTCTCAATGATACCCTCACCAAACAGCCCTGCATCTACTGTCTCTGTTACAACCAGCGAAACCCTAAAAAAGCAGCATAATAAACACAGAAAATACAGGTAAACAATCTTGTTACATTTCATCAGATAACACACAATGAATCAGGTCAATGTTTATAATACACAGTCTATTTATATAATTACTGAAAATGCATTTTTTACAGTAATGTGACAAGAGCTCACTTTTTATTTAGTTAAGAAAACATTTCACTACAGCTCTGATTAATTGTATAAACAACAAACCGTTAACCTTTTTGGGATGTTTTTTGGAACTTCCATATCCAGAGACTTCATGTGAACAATCCTGATGCTGTCTACCATTCCATTGGCTAAGAGCACCTCGCATGCCAGCTCATACATTGTCTTTGACAGCTCGCAGGCATAGACCTCAGCGGCACCTGCCTTCTTTGCACACATTCTAGCATGCAAACCAAACAGTGTCAGAACACACTCGCTCCTGTATAACATCATCAGTAGCAGATGTCTGTTCAATAACATAACGCTACATAATATGCTTCTGAAAAATCTCACCCGAGGATTCCCGTGCCTGTTCCAATGTCCAGAACAGTGTTGCACCCCTCTGCAACAGCTTTCTCAATAGCCTTCTGGTATTTGTGGTTCCGGCCATGGTCATTCAGCATTAAGAAATGCCAGCGTTCCACCAACCAATTAGCAACGCGATAAAAGTTTTCTTTTGCCTCTGGAAAATCTGGTCGGAGTTTGAGAGCTTTGTAAAAATGGCCTGCAGCCTCATCCCGATATCCCATTCTGGGAACAAACAGATAAAAAAATTTCAACAAATGACACAGGACTTCAGCGGAAGACAGTTAATGTTGGAATGGTGATTGTATAACAAAAGCATGTCCATTAATTGGTATATTAACAGTATATTATTGTTATTGAGGTTGCATATCTTCCTGTATTTAAGCCTTCCTGTTAACACCGCAAAGGTTGTGGGTTTGATCCCAGGGGAAGGCAAGTCCTGATAAAAATATGTGTACTTTGAATTCATTGTAAGTCGCTTTGGATAAAAGCATCTGCCAAATCAATAAATGTAATGTAAATGCATATTTTGAAGACTAGATGTTTAATAGTTGGTCAAAAGCATTACCTAAAGAGATGCTCTCCCATGCTGTTTACTATGACCTCATCAACAGGAAACAGCTCCATAGCTTGTTCATAGCAATCAAACAACTCCTGGACACGTCCCAGAGAGTCCAGCTCATCAGCCCATTTAAACAGCGTGAATCTGAAAGACTCCTGTAGACAAAAATACAAAAATTTACTGCAGCGTTGATGCAAGCCCGTCAGGTACATTAAAAGACAGAAGGCCACGTATACTTTTGCAAAGTCTTTTAGGGCTGGGGCAATGTTTAGAGCCAGAAGATAGTGAACAAAAGCAGGGCCATAGTCCTGACTAAAGAGACACTGCTGCGCGCTTTCAAGTGATCTTGACACCAGCTCGTTTCTCGCAGCATCATCTCTTTGTGCTCGGCGCTGGCGCCTCGACTTCTTTGGTCTTGTAGTGGCGTTGGGCATCTTTTCTGTTTAGGAATAATTATTAATTTATTAAAAGCAGTTACTTTTTAATTTAACAGACTAATATTGAACATCCATGGTTAAAACCAAAATACAACAATTGAAAAGCTTTTCTCCTAGACAACAGATGCGATTTTTTAGTTTAGGCACGATTTTTATACAATCTAAGTAGAGAAACGGCACATCAGATTATATTGTTTTTTTTATTTAGTAATGACAAATTTACCTGTTTAAAATCTGCGAGCTCCGATCCCGTGTATGGAAAAACAAACTTGCGTTTAACTTCAATTTGTCTCTGCTTTACCCCACTGCATTATAAACATATCTAAGTGTATTTTAATAACACATTAGTAGTGCGGCACAGCGCAGGTCCGTTCAGTACAACCAGGCGGATGGAAACATGAACCGATGTTTTACGGTTCCACATGAGATCCAGTCATTGACTCTGACCGGTCCATTACATTATCATACTAAAAGCGCAAAACATAAAATACGTATGCTAAACGACTTATTAGGTCAAAGAGGTACGAACAGATGTAAATGTGTACAAGATCCCCGTCGTCAGGTATTCCCAGAATCGTCCTGGTTTATCAGAAAGCCAAGCGTGATGACGTGATGGCATGAAAAGCCCCGAAGAGTCCCACAGGCGGGAGGAGACTCACTCCTGCTCGGCTGTCATTCACTGACTGCATAGGCTGGACGTTATTATTTAAATAGCAATAGTTACTATTATTTAAATAGCAATAGTCACAGCTTATACCTGTTTCACTTCATCTTGCGAGAGTTAATAGACATTCGTTGCAGACCGAGTGTACTTTTGAGAGGGTTGTGACTTTTCCAGGAGTTTATGTCCAAGAGCAGTCCCGTCGCGTTTGGTCATACAGAAATGTACGAGGACGCGCCAGCAGAGTTTTAAGGTTACTGAATTGTAATCGTTTCTTTATTATTTTCTACCATTTGTTTTTTCATTCGCTGATCATTTTCTAACGGGATTTGCACGCTAACCGGTCTGTAAACTAGTTAAGTGAAAATGGGTTTACACCCGTTGGAGTTCAGTGAATGTTACCTGGACAGTCCTGCGTTCAGGGACAAAATCAAAGCCCACGAGGCCGAGCTGGACAAAACCAGCAGATTCATCAAAGAACTGTATAAAGATGGAAAAAATCTCATCAATGCCACAAAACGTAAGTGTCAGTCATTGTCTTTTACGTTGTTTTTATTTTACATGTCACATTTCTATGTGTAAACAATGGTGGACGTAAGGACAAAGCTTGAAATTACGCCTGACAGTGAGCCAACGCGATACAGGCGTTATTGGAAATGCAATATATTAAACCATCACCTTAAGTCAGCTGAGCACGGTTTGTTGTTTTCTTTGTCAAGGTCATCGTGCATTTATAAACAAAGTGCGAGACCTTGCGAGTTTCGTTTAAAGTGTGGAAAATGGAAAACTGTTGGAGCATTGCATGGTCTTGGGAAACATGAATCATTTGGTGCAGTTGAGACAATAAGCTTGCGTGGCGTTACACTGCTGACCTCATCCGATCTGTTGGTTTATAATTTACATGCATAATGAGCTGAAGTAATGTATTGTTCAAATCACGAGGCGTCTTAAAAGTCAGATTATAGGTTTGGGTTTGTAGCTGTACGTTGTAAATACATTGTACCTAATTTGAAAGTCTGTTAACTAAAAAGGTGTAAAGTCTTTTTTGTAAAAAAAAGTCCTGGTCAGACGTCAGCAGTTACGCATCATCATTTGTGGCTTAACAGATAAGTCATGTGATCATCTCTTTCACATCCGTTTGCAAAGCGTACTGTAAACATTTAAAGCCTCTTCCCATTTATGTGTTGTACCATTTATAGAATGATGGACATATTAACTAAAAATAAAGCCTGGGTGTTACTTCAACATTTGATGTTTAGGCCATTTTTGGGCTTATTTGAGTTGTTATAAACTGTCTGTCATTATGAGCCAATGTTAATACTAGTTCTGTAAGTAGATGGTTTTCTGGGAAACTATAGCGGATGAGCAAACATATTGTTTAAGGTTGTTTCTAAATGCTGATGTGTTTTATTTATGATGCATTTATTTGGTGTCACCACTTGACGCACCACTTCACACAGTTTGGGCAGTTGTGGCCAGTTGTGGCCTAATGGTCAGAGAGTCGGGCTTGTAACCCAAAAGTCATGGGTTTGAGTCTCAGGCACTCTGTGTTCACTACTGTGTCTGTGCCGTTGGATGGATAAATGCAGAGCACAGATTCTGGGTATACATAACCCACACAACCTCTGCCCATGTAAAAATAATGGCTTTTTTAGTTAGTTTTGTTTAGCTTAACAAAAACACACAAACTGCACAGGACTATATAGCCATAATAAACTGACCTCTGGAGAGACCTCTGACACATAGGTTAATTAGTCAACTTGTGTTTCCCCCTCAGGAATTCTATATAAAAAAACAAACAGACAATCTTCCGTGTCTATTATGTTTCTGTCAGAATGTTTTGTTAACCTATTTGTTTTCAAGTAGTGTCTTGCAAATAGGTGTTGTCTGTATTAGCCTGTGTGATATTTATGCACGTAGTTCTGAATGATAAAGTTTCCTTTGCCCTGGAAAATTTAAACTTTAAAGATCTTCTGCACTGATTAACTACTGTCACATGGAGTTTTACAGTATTTGTTTTCATGTCATACAGTTAAGCAGGTGAGATGAGTGGTGATAACTACAGATGTAGTGCAGCGGAATTTGTTATGTAATTTAATGTTGTCAAATGTTTGGTTTTACTTTGTATCATTTTGTCTGACATTGTGCGTTTTGCATGTTAACATATTGTTAAATGTTGTAGATAACTGACATAGATATTGTATAACTGACTGCCTGACATTTCTACAAACGCAGCGTTTGTTTGAGCATGAGCTTGTAATTCTTAGAGTTTCTCTCATAAAGTCTCTCCTGTAGAGGGGTGTTGGTAATATTTAATAATATAACACCTCAAAACAATTAGATGTGGCAGGACATTAATTCATATACAATAGGCTACAGTTTGCAGATTAAACAAAGACCACTTGTCTACTATAATGACCTGGCCTGAATGTTTTCCAAATTTTGAATTGTGTTAGAAGTGTGTGTGTGTGTATATATGTGTGTATGTGTGTGTGTGTGTTTGTCTGAATTGATTGATTATTAAACAAATAGTTGGTCACCATGTCAGCAGAGTTTAGTACATTGTTTCACTTTTTCTGGGGTATTTGGCTGAGCAGGATGTGTCCAGATCATTCTTTAATGCAGAGTTCATTGTAATGACTGTCATTACTCTGGTGTTTTCTGCTCAATTGGCCTCAACAACATTATGCAGATTTGGTCAGCAGAAATGAACAAATAACTCCACCCTAGAACTAAGAGAAAAAAAAGTAGTGAGTCCGTGAATGGTACAAAGGGATTGGTATGGCATAGCTAATAAGCTACACATTTAGGTCAATATGTTCAGGTTATCAGATTTAATTAATTCAACCCTGTTTGATTACAAACAGGGTCTGTATATATTATTAAATATGCATTAAAAGTGTAAATGTGATTGGAATGTGTTCTGATTTTCTTGTTGTAATGCTGAGGCAGGCAGGAACACTGTGTGATCGGATCTATTAGTGTAATCTAAACACAAAGTCATCATGCAGAATTTGCATTTAGATCAAAACATCATTATTTGCATCTTCTGAGTTAATAAAAGTTGCATCTTTGTCAAATTCTGTGTAATCTCCGGCTGCTGACAGAAATAACGTAAGTGCTTCACTGGGTGAATTGTCATTTGTAAGTGTATTTGCGGTAATTTGTAACTGTAGTAGTGCTGTACTGTACTGTAAGGGAGAAAGGATTTTTATATTCTGTGGTTGTTGAGGTAAATATTGTTTCTTTTGCATTCAGGTCTGTTCTGGTAAATGTTAAAATAAAATGACGTGACCTTCCATTAGTGAAATTTTTCTAGCTTTGCAGTTATGGCTTGTAGTACTTTACAAAGCGAGTTTGTAAGCAGGAGAAGGGTGAAACTGTGCGGATAGCATCTGATTATCACAGCAGGATGGCCTTTATTGAAAATTTATCAGTCGCCACCCAGGCTAAATTGCTGAAACATTTTTATTATTAGATAGATGTAGAAACAAATGCCCCTCCCGTGAACGCTCTCTTACCCCTGTATTTCAAAAGCAACTGACATAAGAGATTGGAAGACAGAATAGATAATTTATGTGGGCCTTTTCACACACTAGTGTGTTACTTTAAATATTGCATTTTTAATAAACAGAAAACTGTCCTCTCTGGCAGAGTAAACACAGCGTGTCAAATAATGTATGATTATGTTTGAGTAATGCACTTTTTTAAACTGATTTGTTTTAATGAATTGTTGAAACAACTGATGAGTTATCAGCCAAAATCGAGTGAGTCACAGTGAATCAATCAGATCTCAGTGACTCGCAGAACAAAGAATGTGACTAAGCATTTTATAAGACTGGTATATTGGGACTTAGTCTAAACCATTTAGATTATTGATGGTTTGCCAATCTATTTTTTTCAAGAGCACAATTAAAATGTGATTGATATCTTAAGCAGACATTTATGTAAGGAGTACTATAACTTAAGCATTGACACCTAATTTTTCCACCTTTTGGAAGTCTGGGTGTATCCGGCAATGGAATCCTTGATTCAGAGGGATGTGTAACAACAGGGCTCACAGCTAGTATGTAACAGGAATCCCTCAGTAAATGAGGGAGACTCAGAGGATGTGCTCCTGTTTTCGTCCGTTTCCTCTGTGGAGCAACCAGTCTTTGTCACACAATCTCCTGACCTGTCCTTGTATCCTCCTCTCTCCCCAGAGAAGATGTGATCCATGTTTGCCATATATCTCTGTTTTAACTTGGTTGAAAACATTAAAGACGTCATGAAATGTTTATATTTTATGATGTTCTCTAAGGTTAACTTATAATGTTAGCAAGGTTTTAACATCACAAAAACAACTTAGACGAAATAGGAGACATGTCATGTTTTTAGGCGTGTCACATTCTAGACAGGAAAGTAAAACCCACTGCTATGATTGGGTAACAGTTTTGCATATTAACAGACAAAGCAACAGTGGCATATGGTAAAAACATAGTGAGTAACAATCTATTCATATACCTCACATCAATTCATTCTGCAGCAAACTTGCAAATAAATAGTATTCATAAACAAAGACTTATCCTACCGCAGATTAGTAGAAGGAAATATTGCAGCCCTGGAATGACTAAACATCCCCAACAGTGTTCTGCAGCAATGATATCTGTAATTCATTTCGAGTGACAAAAATCGAGTTTAATGCTGGAACCTTAACCAGTCCCAAAGAGTAGACAATGACGTCATTATTTTGCCTGAAACAAAAATACAGTGCTTATGAAAGGTTTAAGCCAAAAGAGGCCAGAAAGAAAGTGACAGAGTGAGTGAAGGGAAAAAAAGAGGTCTGGAAAAGATCATTGAGTTGAACCGGAAAAATCAGGGAAAAGATGGACATGGTTCAGCTGGTAATTTGGTTTGATGGTTAACTGTGCTCACAATGTCACATCAGAGCTGCAGTATAATGGCACAATTCTCAAGCATAGCTGGGAATTTGCATGTGGTGATTATTTTAAATATGTTGCATTGAAGAACATATTGGACTGAACACATGAAGAGTAAAATCTAGTCACACTGACAGATAGAATAATCTGCCCTGACAGGGACACAATAGGGACACATCAAAAAAATGGATTACGATTATTTTCAATGACTTAAAAACCCACTCATTATTTATATTCATAAATCTGGTAAATTAAAGTAAATGTAATTGCACTGTAATCTGTGCATCAAATATACAGTATATAATATATTCTTTAAATATGTCTATATTTATAACACATTTCTGTTTGCCTGTTGCTTGCTATTCCTTAATTATTCCTTTATCTCTGTTTTATTTTGTATCTATCAGTTTAACTACATTTACCAGAATTTTTCATGTCCTGTCAATCATCGTTGTTTTTAAATAAACTAATTTTGTAGTACTTTGTCAAAAATTAGCAGTTTAGTATGCTGATATATTGATCACATGTGAATGGTTTCAGTGTCTTGGATTTTAAATCACTGGTCAAAAGGCTACAGAGAAAAAAACAATTTATGACTTAATGTGGGTTAATGTGAACCGTAAGAACATGGATTATGTCATCATAAGATTGGTTAACACCCTGCTCAAATGTGTGTTTGTACTTGTACATAAACAGTATCTTATCAACAGTAGGTCAAAATGGATATGAAATGACCTAAATCTTCCCATTAACGCCATCCAATTTTTCTGCTTAATATTACTGTCATACCCCACATCTATTTGCATACTATAAATTATACAGTCGCTTTACGCCTCTCATAACCTGACCTCATTGTTTAGCCACATTTGTTGGAGTAATAGATTGTTACGACTGCATGACTGCTAAATGTTGAGTTATTGACAACAACTGTAGGCTAATGTGTGACTAGTCTGTGATGCTTGTACTAAAACCAGAGTAGCATTAAATCACATCCAAAGATTATTATACTGTATGTTAATTGGTTCATACCGCTGGAGTTTCATGCCTTAGTTTTTGATTATGAATGTTTTTGCAGGTTTGCCCTGAGTTTGCTCTTAAATCCTGAAACATTTTAATTACTCATATTAAATATTCATACTCATATTTTAATTACTTATATTAAACTCAATATAGATGAATCAAAGTTTACTTGCATACTGTTAAGACAACACTAAGCCTCGATTCTCTTTCATTCCGTGAGCTAAAGCGCACATGTGGGTCCAATCAGAACCATTGTAAGTGACATCACTTTCCCGGGCTTTCTGTTTAATGTTTGGTATGTGACCTAACAAGGATTTCTTTGTGAATGTGCATAAATCTAAACCAGACTGTTAACCAAACCCAAATCAGCAAGAGTATTAGACCCTTTCTGAATGATTTTAAAGTTCAGTGATTAAAGTTCAATGTCAGTTCATTGTCATTTCTTGCCTACATGCTACGGAAAAAATGCAGTGCACTGTAGATTTTCACGGCCAAGCCCACTTGTTCAGTTACACAATAACATTGTACAGCTACAGTTGCTTTTGCAAGTAAATAGTCTGTTTTAACCTTCACAAACTTTTAGTGGCAGTCGATGCATCTGAGAATTACTGTGATTCTTTTACCCTGGCACCAAGAGCACAAAGGTTATTTCAGAAAGACCATACTGTACAATTACTGTAAATTGTTTCAGATAACAGGCATCTGCTAAATGACAAGTTACCATACAGTTGTCTCAGTGCTCCTTGCTCATTGGATGACAGGGCATAGGAAGAACTGCAGTAATTGAGATTGTGTGTTTGTAGTCTTGACTGCTAAGTCAAGGAAGAAGTGGAAGAATAAATGTTGTGTGTTTGTTTCATTTTAAAGATGAATGAAATGCCCTCAGTGGAGGGAGTTGTTATAGCTGTCATACGATGTCATAGTCTTTTATCACTGTCACTGGAGACTAATGACTAATGTCTTCTGCTCCCAGTTCTTGTATTGCATGTGCTGATGTACTGTACAGATGTTTTTAAAATGTGGCTTCCTGTGATAAGCAATAGGAGGGGCATTTTCCTGCTTTTTTCATCCTGGTTTCCTGGGTTCAGTGACATACACTAGATGAACTGAGATAAACCACAAATTTTGATTAAATCTGGGCTGTCACTGTGGCATTAGCTAATAGTGCTTTGGGGTATTTTTGCAATAGCTGCACAGACATGTTGTGAAAACACCTAAATCACACATAATACCTGAAAACAGACACAATTAAAGCTTGATAAACCCAAGACTGGTATAAATTTCTCAACTAAGTTCCCCCAGCAATTATTTCATGTGCTCAACCATACAAGATGGCTCAAACAGTGCACAGACTACAGAGGTGTGTGAGAGGTGTGTCTAGAAAAAAAATGTGTGCGCAACCAGACACCAAGTAACACTATTACGCAATTTAGGCAGAGACAGTGTCCTACAGAGTGGTAGTGTGTGTGTCTGCCTGCTGTCTTTAAAGCTGAATGTCAGAGTAGCCCTTCAGGCAGTCTGAAGCCTTTGTTTATTTAAAAGCTGCAGCAAAGACCATGTGTTAATGTAATGTTGTGTGTGTTAATGTTTTACCAGTATCAGAAACACTGATAGTGCAGAATATTGGGTTAATGTGAAAATGCCCAATGTGGAGTTGCTTAAAAGCCACATGGACCTTATTTAGGGTAGATGCCATATTAAATTTGATGTATATAAAAAATTTTGAGCTTCTGACAGGTGGATTTCCCCATATACATTTAATCTTAAAGTGTTATAAAGTTAAAAGTGAATTGCTGTGTCTTACCATGAACATTGCCTTACAGCAAATGAAACAGAACTAAACCATGGCTCCAAAACCAGAATATTAACCAAACTGAGACATTGGAATATAATTACAGCCCTGCTGTTCTGAATGTATTGGTTTAATGTTAAAATCAAAGATAGACAATCCATAGTAGCTGTCTTGTGCATAAGTTGATGTTACAGTATGGTTATTTTAAACAAGCACCTAAAACTAAAACTCCTTTGTAAAATGTTTTGTCATTGATTCATTATCAGAGCATTTAATGCAGGTTGCTATGTTTGAATCTATTTTGCAGAATTCTGCAGAATTTCAGCCAGGGTTTGGCTGAACTTGAAGTTCAAACTCATAATTACTGTTTCCAGGGTGTGTTGTTTTTGCTTTGAGTTTTCAATGCTTTACTGTTAAAGGAATTCCCTTGGATTGGGCAGGGAATTTCTGAAGACATCTGTAGGTGAATCCTCTATGATTGCATGCTTTTTGCATGCATTTCTGATTTTCCCATAATGCTAACATATTTCCTTTCTGATTGTACATTTTGAGACCCCCTTAACCCCTTGGTTCCCTCCAAAGTAAATCGGTTCTTTAAGCATTCTTTATGAGTGAGCAGCATGCATGACTCATTGGCATAAGTCAACGTCTGGTCTCTGACCTGCCTGTGTGTGCCTGCACATTACAAGAATGCGTAAAGTGCTGCTGGGTCAGCGGGGTGTTGACACCAGAGCATACAGGGTAGACAACTTCTCGTTTGTTTTGCTGATGTCTCACTATGTTGTAGATACACGATTAGAAGATTGTGCTGTAGACAACAGGGAAACAACAATGCTACATGCTAAGAGCGAACTAACTAAAATTGTGAATAGTTAATAGCAAAATAAATAGATGCTTTTTTATGCAATATATAATTTTCTTTGTTTATGGCAAAATAATTTGCTATAGGTCTGTTCTGTGTGTGAAGGTGCTCTGCATTTTGAGGGTAAGAAATGAAGGCAGAAATGTGTTTGTGTGTTGATTTCAAATATCAACAATGTTTCTCAGAAATCACTTACTGCATTTTTAAAGGTGAGTTATTGTGCCCTTTTACGTTCACATTATATTTCACATTTACATTATTACAACCACTGTTTCCAGTCTATGCTGAATGCTCCATTTAATCTCAGGTTCTATGAAGCTCTTCTGATTGGTCCAGCTGGTCCAATCTCGTGATTGGTCACCTGCTTAGAGCGTGTTACAGAAATTTCCTGAAATGTCCTACAATAACCGAGAGCTTCAGCTCTCTGGTAAACACTAACAATGGTGCCAATTCTACATTATCAATTCAACAAGCGGATCAGCTAAAATCACAAGCCAGCTGGTGTGTGAAAGCTGTGCAGGTGTAAACCTCACTTCTTGTTGGAGCATGCGTCTCCCATGCCGGACCGGATTGTCAGTTCACGTCCCACTCAGAAAACATAATAGACTGTAGTTACTGTTCTATAAACAACAGAATCAGCTTTGCTTTCCAGCCTCGTTTAGAAATTAAAATGAGCGGATCACCCAGAAACGCATTTACAATCATGGCTTAAACGGGTCATTTCACAAAGATTTGTTTTTATTTGTATTATACATTTCAGATGCAATGTTATAAACCCTTCAGAAATAAGGTTGACCCTGGCACCCAATATCTTTATTACACAGAAATGAAACAGCTAACAAAGGATGCAAAAGTGAAAGTAAGTTGGACATTAATATGACTAAATATTTTCATTATTTTATTTAGTACTTAATATATTTTAATGTGTGGTTTAAAGACATTTTGTTTTCTTTTGTATGATACACAGTTTTGGTGCTTTGTTGAGCTGCCACTTGTTGAGTATAAACTCTGGATTCTGAAATAAGCCAGTTGAAAGCCGTTTGATTAATGAGGGTATAAAATTCAGACAGACTAATTCTTTGCTTTCTCATTTTAACTTTTACATTTTAGATGCATACAAATAAAAATTGACCAGATTTATGTTAAGATTTCTAGCGATGCCTAGCTTACACACATACAGAAGAATGGACAGAAACAGTTTCCTGTCACATCAATATTAAGTCAGGCTCAAAACTTATAAACAATAAGTCAACTTAGTCCAGAAAGTTACATGCCAAGCATACTGCAAGTGCTTCTAACAAACTGTCCCCACTGGATGCCATGTGCCCTCACTAGCCTTTGCCAGAACTAGGTATCCAGTATGCCTCCGACCGTGACGTGACCTAAATCTAAAACATCAGTGGACAGATGTTGACTTTATAGATGAGCAGATACTGTCAAAAGATTGCTGTCAAGTATCCCAGCATCAACCTATAGTCCACATATTTGCATTTGGCAGAACTTTTATACCATGCCATACAGTTCAATATAGAAAACATTTCATTCATGTTCCATGAGCAGAGGCCACCAATTTGTGGCCAGATCCATATCAGGATTTGTTTTTCCCAAACCACAACATATTTAACGTATTTAGTCTAATAATAGGCTGTGCAGTTTTGTCTTACAGGATTTTCTTTTGCAGCTGTAGTTGGCTTTTGTAGTGGAAACACCAAACACAAATGTTTGAATGTTTGCTAA
>JBAJNP010008865.1:0-19315 GCA_036877545.1 Yasuhikotakia modesta
GTGTGTTTGTGTGAGTGTGTTTGTGTGAGTGTGTTTGTGTTAGTGTGTGTGTTTGTGTGTGTGTTTGTGTGAGTGTGTTTGTGTGTGTGTGTGTGTGTGTGTGTGTGTGTTTGTGTGTGTGTTTGTGTGAGTGTGTTTGTGTGTGTGTGAGTGTGTGTGTTTGTGTGAGTGTGTTTGTGAGTGTGTGTGTGTTTGTGTGAGTGTGTGTGTTTGTGAGTGTGTTTGTGAGGTGTGTGTGAGTGTGTGTGTGAGTGTGTTTGTGAGGTGTGAGTTTGTTTGTGAGTGTGTGTGTGTGAGGTGTGTGTGTGTTTGTGAGTGTGTGTGTGAGTGTGTGTGTGTGTGTGTGAGTTTCTGGCTCTGATGCAGATTGACACAGTGGGTGAGTTTTGTTCTCTGGACTTCATATGTTCTGTGTTCTAGGTTCTATAATTGTTAAAGTGTTTTTGTGTCTTTTGTAAATAAAACACTGTGTTCTTTTGGATGCAGTGTGTTTGTTTTGGCAGCAGGGACTGAGTGATATTGTGAGATCTGTGTATTTATACTTTTCAATCAGCACTGATGATTGTGTGGCACCGTTATGTAAATCACTGAAGTTTTGATTCCTGCATGTCATCCATGTGCCAGTTTCCCATCTCTTTTTTTCCCTCTCATCTCTCTTCATCTCTCTCTTTTCTCTTTTTTTCTCTCTCTTTATCTGTGTGTTTTTCATGGCACAGGTTGGGCTGTGATGTCCCAGCGGAAGCGCAGGGGCTGGAGCAGATCTGTACTGTATTGTGCGCAGGGGCCCTGGATTAGCTGTACCACTGCCTAAATGCAGAGCTTTTCTCTGGGGGATTAGTGCGGCACCCCCACCGTATTCTGCCTCTGTCAGGAGAATTCATCCGCTTTCAGCCATGATCTTTCGCTCGCTTTCTTTTTTATTTTACACTTTAAAACTTCTTCACGTTTCTAAATGTAGTTCTTTAGCAAACATAGCTATTACTGTAACTGTTACATTCTCATTCTGTGAAGACCGAGCAGGAAAGAGCAGTGTCCTAGCAACCACACAGAAAACCCTAGCAACGTCCTGGCAACCAGCCAGAAAATCCAAGAAAGTGCAGAGCAACACATTAGCAACCAGCCACAGACTCCAGCGTCAGGAGAAAGCAGCGCTCGCATTATCTTCACAAAATATAAGGATCTACCTTCATGAACAGTTACACCGCAAAATAACTCCCATCTGCTGCGAGTCGGATTTGATTTTCCTGTTCTGTGTTTGTGTTCTGATCTGTGTCCGGTGCTTTTATCTGTGTCTCGTTCTTTCTTCTGTCCTCTGCTGTCTTTTTGTCTGGGTGATATTTATAACTCAGAGTTATTCTTGCCACATTGTTTCTGAAACCTCACAATGAAGAGACGTGAGGGGTGTGTGAGTGTGTGTGTGTGTGTGTGTGTGTGTGTGAGTGAGGTGTGTGTGTGTGTGTGAGTGTGTGTGTGTGTGTGTGTGTGTGTGAGTGTGGGTGAGGTGAGGTGTGTGTGAGGTGTGTGCAGACATGCAGCTGTTGTACTGACATGTTTTCTGTGATGCACACACTCATCTGTTGCCGTCTCTCTTCATTCATTAGGAGATGAAAGAAGCATTTTTGAGAAACACAAGATTTGTTATGCAAGTAATGTGTGTTATGCAGTATGATTTGTTTTGATTATAACTCACACTACATTATATTTTCAAGCAAACTATTGTTCTGTTTATTACATGTTTGCACGTTACTTATGACTAATTCCCACATTTTATAAACTGTATCTGTTAAACAACACAAGTAATTTCAGAAGTTGTTTGTCTGAGGAGGCGATGATGTGTGTGTGTGTGTGTGTGTGTGTGTGTGTGTGTGTGTGTGTGTGTGTGTGTGTGTGTGTGTGTGTGTGTGTGTGTGTGTGTGTGTGTGTGTGTGTGTGTGTGTGTGTGTGTGTGTGTGTGTGTGTGTGTGTGTAACAGCTGGTTATAATGTTTCAGTTCATCTGTGGGTACGAAGGAATTTTTTTAAATCATATTTCTATGTGTGAAAAACTCATTTCAAGCATTTAGGCATAAAACTTCAGATTGAGCAGAGTTTAGGAGAAGGTGTTTGTGCTGTGAGGATCTGATGTTTGTGGATGCAGGGAAAGTTGGAGGTATAATGTTGTGGTATAATGAAGCTGTTGTTGATGGAGAGTGTTGAGAATTGGATGAAGTCGCCATGACGATGGTGACAATAGACTTTGGGCTGTAAGATGCTGTTGTTTCTTCAGTGTTGTCCTCTGTCTTTAACTCTTTCATTTGTCAAACTCTTCTGTAAACTCTTTCCTGGCAAAGTATCAGGGATCTATTTACCTCATGCATATTCATGAATGTTTACCTCTGTTCTGATGCATATTAATAAAGGTGAAGGCGAAGGATGGTGATGTTGAGCTGCTGCTCAGGTCTCTTAATGTTGGTCCAGCTGAAGATGGTTTGAAGTTCCTGTCAGACCTTCATAGACCTTCATACACTAGGATTTACACGCATCCACAGATTATTCCCATTTTGTTGAACTATTCTTTGAAATCAAACTCTTCGTCACAGTTTATTCCTTTTCATTCTTTTTAAAAACTCAGGTGAGGTTCTTTACTCCAGAGCACATTTATTTAACAGCTCTTGCACCCTCATGAATACTGTTGTTGTTCGGTTCTGATGTTTGGCATCAGTGTGGAAACCCTGCTGAGATGTGGAGAGCCAGGTTGTGCTTGGGAACACAAAAACGCCTGTAGAATTAATGTTTATGGTCCAGCGTGGCCCACAGAACCCCTGTGAGACGTGTTCAATTTTTAGCTTGCAAAACCTGATGAATCAGTCAAGCTGAAGGTTTTATTTTGAAGATTGAGTTTGTTTTAATGAGACCTAACGGCGGCTCTTTCCAGCGTCTCAAACGCTCACCTCACCTCATGAGAAACCTGGTTTCTGTCATGAATAAATCCGTCTGTGTAATTATTCTCTCTGTAAAAGCATCAGGCATTACTACTGTTCATTCTCATAAAGCTGATGTTGTCCTCCACAGATGTGTCCTTTTGACCTCTGGATGTCTTCTGTTCCTGACGCATCTCATTTCAAGCTGTTTGTGTGTTTGGCTCGAGCGTTTGTCCAGTAAACTGTATTTTTCTCATTAATAAACTGTAATTGCTCATTCTTCCAAGAACTGCTATTGTTCTACGGATACATTTTCCACTCTGTGTGTTTTTATATGTGATTCATTTACCCTGTAGATCTTATTACACTAATATCAGTTAATTAGATTCCAGTTGTGATTTCTGAGAGGTTAAGAGTAAAATCTGTAAACTTACTGTAAATGTGATGTTGTTAAGTGTTCAGCTTTCCTACATGAATCTGTTGTGTGCAGAGACAAGAAGGCAATTATTTTTTATTTATTGTTAATTATTTATTGTTGTTATTTGATGTATTTGTTTTTAGGTGAGTTATTGCTGCTTGATATTAGGGGAAATTATACATTTTTACAAAAACAATAAAGTAGCATAAAATGTCATTAACTTTTCACTTTTTTCAACTTTCAACAAAGTTTAAATGACATCAAGAGGTTTTTACTAGCAACATAATTGTAGAGGATAAACTTCTTAGCAGATGGACAGACTGTAAAATATTAAACAGTTAAAAGTTAAATTGTTTCAAAACTTTAATTCAGCCACATAACTGTGTGACTGTGTTGTGTAGCTGTGTGCTGTATGTTAGGTTGTGTGTTGTGTAGCTGTGTGCTGTATGTTAGGTTGTGTGTTGTGTAACTGTGTGCTGTATGTTAGGTTGTGTGTTGTGTAGCTGTGTGCTGTATGTTAGGTTGTGTGTTGTGTAGCTGTGTGCTGTATGTTAGGTTGTGTGTTGTGTAGCTGTGTGCTGTATGTTAGGTTGTGTGTTGTGTAGCTGTGTGCTGTATGTTAGGTTGTGTGTTTTGTTGGTGTTCGTTGTGTGTAAATCACAGAGACATTTATTACACTGGGTGATTTAACACACATTTCAACAATGTCAGAAAAGTTTCAAAGTATTACAGCTTCCCAAATCCAATATTTATTTTAGATATAAAAACATGGCAAATGTTTGGTTTAAAAGTAACAGTGAAAGAAAATACATCTGATTGTGCTGTAGCTTTAATAGTGGGTTTATTCTGGAGTACTGGACTGTGCAGTGTGACTCAGTTTGTTTCTGTCTACCCCAGAATGGGTGGAGGAATAATTTGCCCTTTCTTTCCATTTTCTTGTCCAAAACATTCTCTCCATCTCTGAGGCTGCGGGTGGACTGCTGGACACAGTGTGTGTGTTGTGATGGAGGTTCTGGTGGTTACTGAGACAATATGTATATGTATTTATATATATGTGTGTGTGTGTGTAAATCTGAGCACCGCAGCACCCATAAATCCAACCTTTTATGAATCTTCTCAGCAGGATGAGTCTGAGATCATGAGGAGAAACCTGCTCTGAGTTGCTGTGACTTTCAGTCCTGGAGTCCTGGAGAGGCAGATTATACAGACACTTCCGTCCCTGTCTGTGTGTGAGTGAGAGAGTGAACGAGTGTGTGAGTGAACGAGTGTGAATGAGTGTGTGAGTGAGAGAGTGTGTGAGTGAGAGAGTGTGTGAGTGAGAGAGTGAGTGAGTGTGTGAGTGAGAGAGTGTGTGAGTGTGTGACTGAACACTCTTACACTGTGAGCTGATTGAGTGTCTGTTTGGTTTTTCTGATGTTACAGTTGAAGGGATTTGCGGAGGTCAGTGTTTGAGAGACACACAGCTCAGAAAACTGGATCCTCTGAAAATATTCTCCAGTCCAGCCACAAATCCCAGCCTGGCCACATATCTGCTGAATGTGCAAAAACAGAAAGAGGAGGAACAGTGAGCTGCCATGCAAATTAACTGCAGATCTGAATATATCATGTTTTTTGTGTGTAAGAAGAGAAAAAAGAGAAGGATACAAAAAGACAGAAATAAACAGAAAGAAGTTGGCAGAAATTATTGTTTCACTTGGCAGAGAGTTTAGAGTATTAAAGCCCAATCATTATACAGGAATTCTGAGCAGAAGAGCAAAACTCTGACGCCTCTCTCTTTCTCTCCCTCTCTCTCTCTCTCTCTGTCTCACTGACTCTGTCTTTCTCCCTCATCTGTTTATATTCTGGGCTAGAGATCATTTAAAGATGATTTAAGTTTTGGTGGCACCAGTGGCATTTCGACACTAAGTACATTTTGGGTTGATAAATTAATATTTGACACCACTGCCAATGCCTAAAAAATGAATTATATGTAACAGCGAAGACAGGAGGTGTAAATATGTTGATGTGTTTGTACATTTTCCAGGCTGGTTTATAGGAATGTTGAAGGTTCTTTAAGACAAAATTTCTTGTTGTCCTGTCTGATAATCCACAGAAAAAAGATTTACTTTCCCAGCTCTGAACTGATGAATTTTGCTTGTTATGCTTGTTTGTAGGTGAAGGTTTTTATGCTTTAATTGTTGCTTACAGGAGAAACATTTGATCTGTACTTCAGGTGAAAGTCGTCCTCACTCTGAAGTTCTGGTCTCCTCAACCAGAGTCCAGATGAAGGTGAGAGTCATCTCTCCTGAACTCCTGTAGGTTTCTGTATGTGAAGTTGAAGAGATTAGCTCATCTTCTCCCAGGTTCTCCTCAGCCAAACAATCACTTAGCAGAGCTTTATAGGATGTGAAGGTTGACAGTAAAATCCTTCTGGAAAGTGTGTGAGCCCAAAGGCTGGACTGATTATCCAGACGCTGAGGTGAAACGCCCATATCTCCCTCCTTTGTCTCACAGCATCACGTCTGAAGTTCTGGACAAAATGCTCTAGCCAAAGAATGAGATCTTGCAGACCCTGAAACGTGTTTTTCCTGGAGTGCACGGATCCCTTCATTAGCTCAGCGGGTCAGACAGAGCTGTTCTGGAGACACAGGTCTAAAAATGAAGCTCTCAGACGCCGTTCCTGGAAAGACACATCTGTTCTATTTGTAACTCAAGCCTCTATTTTTCCTATCAGATTTTCTGATGCACTAATTTCAAGAATTGATGCTATTCGTTAAATTTAGCAAATCAGTTTATAAGGCCATTAAATCAAAGCCAGTTAGTGGAGTTACATTTGGCAAACTAATTTCTCTTTATATTTCCTCTTGTTAGTGCACACAGCTGTAACAAAATGTGTTATGATATGAAATTATTTTATTTACTAATGGATCATTTCTTTACACAGAAAACAAATAACATTTAAGGTTGTTAAGGTTCAGTTCAAACACACGTCTGTAAGTTTGAAGTGATCCTGCACTCGTGATTGGCTGCTTCAGGAGCTAAACTCTACAGGATTGGAGCACTATAGAGATTGTGTTTACTGTAGAGGATAGATTACGGACACATTGTTTTACAGGATAAGGTTTTTGATTAGAGTTAGAATGTGAGGATGGGAACTGTTGTTTATGGATCTCTTTAGAACTGGACAGAACCAACCGGCCGTTTTTCTCCATGTGCCAAACTTCTGCAGCACCAGCGCAGCTCCTTTCAGCTGTGTGTTTGCCTCAGAAAGTGTTTACAGGCTTCATTCATTCACTGAATGCTGCTGTGAGACAGGCTGTGTGATGCTTTTGTTTGCTGTGACACACAGGAGGTCACAGACAGGCAGTGAGCCCAGTCCAGTCTCATGACTTATACTGCATGCAGAACAGCTTTCGGTGGACACATCTAGTTAACATTGACTTTAACATCTGTTGTTTAACAAACGGCCTTTAGTTTAAATGTATTGAGTCACATGGGGGGGGTATAAAGAGTTAATTGAGGTAAACATTTCTTTTGTTGTCATAATAAATGTGTCCAAATGTTCCTGAATTCATCCTAAATAAAATATATTTCTACATGGGAGAAAATGGTTTACATTTACAATTAACAATATTATGGTTGCCAAGGTGCTCAAAATGATTTATAGGTTACTGCTGTAGCCGTTGCTAGGGTGTTGTTAGGTGGTTGTCAGAGAGACCATCCTAAAGCCTCTGCTGTTCTGGTACTTATATATTTACATATAAGAACATGTAAGTACAAACTGATATGTTAGTGTCACTCCAACAGTGTGATTCTGTGACGAGTGTTTGTTATTTTTAATACAGCACAATATAGCCACATCTCTTCTCACAATAAATCCATCAGATCTGAGCCATCGTTTCATTTGTTCGTTCAAATAGAAAAATAATGATGCTTTATATTTATTTAGATTGATGTGATGTTTTCTCTCTCTGCTTGAATATGGAGGGGGTCCGATCCAGTGTTCTCACGCTGCTTTATAAGAATCCGGGCTCCATGTTTTCAGTCTATCATTTATTGGGCCTTTGACCAGCTAGCGCTTTAGTTTCAGTGCAGTTGGACTGACAGCCTGTCATCACACCGCGGTCCGTAAATGAGTGACTGTGGCGTTTCATAATAGAGCTGTCGCTCTGCTTGAGTGACGGACACACATCTTGTGGGAACCGATGGGCAGGGGGCCGTGTGATTGGACAGGCCTGTGATGGGTTGAGCACAGGGGGCGGGGCTTCTGGGGGTGGATTTATGTGTATCACTTTTCTGACCCTGTGGCGTCTTGGACAGGAAGTTCATTGACAGATGAATGAGGGATGATGGCAATGAAAAGAGATGAGGATGAGAGAAGAGGGGTTGGGGTATGTGATGGGGTATGTGATTTATGCCAGTACTCCACCCCCACCGACAGTCTGGTTCACGGTTCGAGGAACAATCACACATGAGATCACTTTAATATTTCAATTGTTTCTCCTAGACAGCAATGAAATGAACTGAAGATCAAAAGGAGACTTTTGCCTGAATCTCCTGCTGCTGAGAAAAACTGCCCAGCGGTCTCACATGTGTCTCCTGTAGAGTTTCAAAAGAGCTCTCAACAATGTCTCAGATGTTAGCAACTAAACTACATTTCAGTGTAAATAGTGTAAAAAGATATTTCTCATCTGATTCTTTTAGGATCTGAGCTGTATCCTGTGTACTTCATTTCACAGCTCTGACTACAGCCAACAATTCACACGTTTGCATCTGGTTTTATTTCTCTTAAAGAAAAGTCTGAGACAAAACTGATAAATGTGAACAAATGAAGTTCCTTCATCTATAAAAGAGCTCAAGCATTAGATTAGAATTCCTTCTGAATCATTTGCTCTCAGCCTCTGATATGAACCCATCATTATATTTAAAGGTAATGGCATGTTTTACTGCAAAGAGTTGATCAAAATATACTAATGGAAAAAAGCTTTTAATATAATGAATTCTGATGCTGGCTGCTTGATAGATGGTGATAAAGGTTAAGATTCTGAGAGTGACTCCTGCTTACTAATATAAATGACTCTGCTGTGTTTATTAGGAGTACATTGTTTATGTAGTTTTGTCATCTTAAAAAATCTAATCCACTAAATTATAGACTCTCTCTATATATTGAATTATAGACTCAGTTTTCAGTTTTGATCATTGTTGGTGCAGATGGTTGTCCAAGGAGGTCTTGCTGTTTGGGTTCCTGTTGTGGACACCAGCATCCCAAACACAAGATACTGGTGAGCAGGTGTGTTGGTACTGGTGAGCAGGTGTGTTGGTACTGGTGAGCAGCGGTTTCTCCACCTTGCTGGCTTTAAAATCGACATACTTTGTGAGAATCAGTCACGTCAGTTCTGGCCCAATGTTTCACTAGTTAGTCGTCATTGTTTATCTTCTGCTTATTTATGAGGTGATAGAAATGAGATCCTCTATTATAACTGCAAAAAAAGATTAAAAAATCCAGTTAGGACACAAATCATCACCAAAAGGCCTTACAGTGATTATCAGTGACAGTTATCTAGTTAGGGCACTTGTTTTTATTGGCAGTGCTTTTGGAGTCATTTCCAGGCTTATTGTGAAGTTCTGTGGGGATGTTTCTAAACCTTTGCATCGTAACTCAAGAATACAGATTAAAGCCAGATTCAGTCCTGAATTAGTTTTATTAAAAAATCATAAAATATAGAAATATTTACAATCAACAAACAAGACATACATTTGCTTAACAACATAAATCATCTGTGTAAACACTGAGAATGTTTTGGGTGTTTCTATAGAGTTTAATATCAAACACACTGTAGTGCTGCAAGAAACTTTTCATATATGTTCAGTGTCAGGTCAGGCCGTCGCCGGCACCCCCGCTTCTGTTTTCAGTGGTTAAATTCCATGGAAAATTGGAGAGCCCTGCCAAACTGGATGCCCCCCCCAGCCATGGAGAGCAGCGTGGATCAGCCACATTCCTGGGGAAGCTGTGTAAATCCCTGCCATTGATTTGGTGAGGGACCTCCTGACCTCAGAATACATCAGCAGATTAGGCGAGCAGACAGCACACACAGAGCCTCCACCATTCACACCACAGTTAGCACAGAGCCCAGAGTCAACCACAGTCTGCCTTCAAACCTCCCGCAGGTCATATGTGGACGTTTTGGAGAGGGGCAGCATTGTGTGTGTGGCTGCCAAACAAAAATCTGGTGCATTTAAAGGGAGTGTTTCTGCTTTTGGAAGCACTTGGGATTTAATTAAAAAAACACTTATTTGATAATAATGTTTATTTGTTTAATATATATTTGAGTGAAATCTGCTACCTTTTATAATTTGAAAATGTTTATGATAATAAGAGCTGAACTGGTTATTATATTTTGATTAAAGGTTAGAAGCATTTTTATAAGCACAATAAGACAGCAAACATTTATTAATAATTTGGCACAAAGAGCGTTTTACTGTTAAACTGAAGTGAGAATATTTAAGCTTTGCTTCCCAAAATTCAAAACTTAAATAATTTAAAATGATATGTTAACCCATTAATGCAGACATTTCCCTGTACAAAGACCATCATTAGACGTGATCTGAATTTAATATTATGTTGAATTAAAAAAAGAATTGATCATTTCAAGCAGTTTTTCAGTACAGATCAACATCAGACTCATTTAACATCAGTTGTTGTTTCTATTTTCAGAATGTTTTGTCAGGCGTGTTTTAGCTGAGAAAGAGTCTGAGGCTGGTTTCGATGTTTACCCACCAACACCCGGATCTTTACCCCATTGTCACTGATCTCACCCCCCCAGGCCTCTAATCTGCCCGGATTTTCCCTCCCTTGGTATGAGGTAAGACTCTCATCTGGAGATGTGGCATACATGCTAACTGCACTTTAATCATTGACCTGCATTCATGAGTCACTTTATGTGACAGATATAGTCATTATAAATAAATGTAACGCACTTTAATGATGATGAGGGGCAGAAACACTGCTTCTCACTGAGACGAATGAAGACTTTCCTCTGATAAAGAGTCTCAGAATTTGAGCAAGAATTTAAGGAATCAGTTTAAATCCTCAATGAAGCAGAATCGAGATAAAAACCTCAATCAATAAGACGGTTCCTCTGGACTGTCACAAATGCAGATGACAAACATGTGCTGTTATTTTTAGCTGTTGTATTTGTTATGCTTTTTCTATGAATTATTTTAATTCTTTTTAAATTCTTTTCAGAATGTGAGTGTTGACGGGACAGATGTGGAGTGACAGTTGTGATGATCACAGCTTGCTGGTCTCACCGAGACCTCAGCTCCCCGGTGTGATGAAGACACATGGTCCAACACTTCTAACAGACACACACACTGCAGGAGACCCTGATCAGCCAAGCTGGCATGCAGATGGACTGATCACACACACACACACCGTTGTGTTGAGTCCTGCTCAGTGACTTCAGAGAGATTGTGAAACGTTCATGTCCTAATCTCTGATAAAATCACAAGATCATTTATTAAAATGGTGGGAAAGTTTGCGGTTCCCCTGAGTCTGATTACACTGTTCCATTGAGTTCATGAATCTATTCAGGGTTTTCAATCAAAAATACTCCAGCAGTTACACATATATGAACTGTTTTCTTATCCAGGTGCAGAGCTGAGACGTTTTTGCTTAACTAAACTGCTAAACAAATGTTCTTCAACTCTCCAACTTAAGTCAGCAGAAAATGGGGCATTTTGTCTTGTTTTTGCAACAAAAGAAAAGTAAAAACTCCAGATGCTCTCTGTTATTTATATATTTATGTATATATATCTGGTGTCAAAAGCATCAGGACAGAGATCTGAAGTCAGGTCAGGTGTGTTATTGTGAGTGATTCACAGATTCTGCTCAGCAGCATGTGGGATTTACTACAACCACTTTCACACTAGTTTATATTTGTCTCCCGACAATGTAAATGAATTTGAATATTAAACATCTCTGAAAACTTGCATAAAAACTGTTAGTTTAAATGAACATTAACCCTTATTTCCACACAGTTGTCTGTAGCTGACTGTAGTCCTCATTACATCAGCTGCATTAAATGCATCAAGAAAATGTGAAAATAACATGCACATCTCTGCACTTTCTCCTTAGAGAGCCTGAAATGACAAAAACTGTGAATAAATCTTCAAACCACCACTAAATTTTTTCACCTCTTTTTGTCTTTCCACTGGCCTGTGAAAACAGGAGAATCTTGTATTAATCCAGATTATGATCACTGGCTCATTCTGAAGTTCTGGATTAACTGTTTACAGCTGTTTCATTTTATTTAAACATGGGCACAGTGGAAATGGAAAAGTTGAGAAACGTCTGTAACAGACTGACACTATTTCTGTAGAAAAACTGACAATGTGTGAAACCTGAGCAAGATGTTATTATTTGTTTTTCTTGCTTTTAAAATTCACAAACAGTCAAACATTTGGACACATTTTGGAAGAACAGTAAAGTCATTAAAACTATAAAGAATGATGCAGTGACCCAAACGTCTTTATATCTGACATCATAATACTGACATAGATTCAGTCAGATCTTATGCTGGGCCTTTACTTCCTCTATTAAAACAAATATACAATTGCTCAATACATTCCGTGTAAATAGCCAAAAAAAACAACAACAAACATCCGCAAAATCTTCATTGTGTAAAAAACCCCCATAAAGCTTCTTCATACCTTCAGCTTTTCTCCACAGCAGCAAGAAAGTGTTTTGAAAGGACGGACATGAAGGACGGAGACAGAACAGTTGTGTGCTCATGAATGAAGGTGAGTTTTAGGAGGAAGATGTCTGTGTGAGATCTCATCACTGTCTGTTTTTTAATGATGGAAAGTGAAAGTGTTTTGTGTCTCTCTGGAACCAGGTGTGGACACAATACACTCCACTTCATTGTCAACACCATCTGAAGAGGTTCTTCACAAACATGTTTCTTCAGCACTCGTCTCCTCCCCTTCTGCGCTGCTTCATGTTCTCCAAAGACACTCTCAAAGCCCTTGTGAACCTCAGAGATGAAAGAAGACTCAGGTGGAGCTGCAGTTACACCAAAGAGGACCAGTGTTAACATCAGAAACGAACCAGAAATGCTTAAACGTGGAAATAATGTGCTAACATAACACAAAATTCACAAAAACTCACCTCCAAGATGCTGTGGTGGTTGCCAGGGTGTTTGTATGTGGTTGCTAAGGTGCTTTGAGTGTTGTTTTAGTGTGTTGCTATGTTATGTAGTTGCCACAGTGTGTCAATGAGGAGATCTGAGGCTACGGGACTGATATGTAGGTCTGCAGGTTTTCCTCTCTGTCAGGCAAACCTTGTAAATCTGACCTCTGAAAAGATCCAACAAACATCTTTAGTAGAGAAATTTGTGCTATAAGTCACAACTGAAGCACAAACTGTGTTTAGTTTAATACAACTAATACTTAGTTTAAGCAATAGTTAGAATAATCTTTCAAAAATCTTTTAGTATATTTAGTAATAAGACTTCATTTGTCAGTTGTGTTGAACAATGTTTCTGTCATCGAGGAATTTATAAATATTGTGACTGACTTTGTGTTGGATTGTCACAATGTAAAAAAACCTTCATAAAAACGGGGAACGTTGTCTCCACTGACTAACTGCCCACTGAATTGTTGCTAATGACACATTTGCAGAGTTTTAGGTTTGTGTTGAGGTCTGTTTGTGACAGATTTAGTGTCAAAGTTTAACTTGTTTCCTGCTAGTCCAGACAGAACCCGGTCATGGGTTGGTTCAGTCAGCACAAATGCTTAACTTGCGGTGATCACAGCTCAGTGATTTTTCTTTTTTTCTGTTTGTTTCTTAACATGATTTGTGTTTTCATATAAAGATCATATAAAACCAGGAGTAAACTAAGAACATTAGTTCTCTGAATAGATTTTACCATCTGTGCGGATAAAAGGTAGCAGTTTGCTGGTGCTTGTATGAGAGGGTTATGCTAACCCTGTTACGTGTTGACAGCACCATATATACCCAGATCCAGGGTTTGACCGGGTCAAAGTACTTCATCTGTCACCTTTACTGGACACAACCTTTCAGCTGTAGATGATTGGAGATGTTGAATCTGAAAACAGATTTAAAGGTAGTTCCCCTTTCATTACCACAAAATACTCAAAACACAATCCCACAATACTGAAGCTTATTTAACACTTTTACAAACTCATGGAGTAAAACTTTCTGCTGCTGCCTCTCCAGGTCAAACCAAATCTTCTGCTGTTTTCTCCAGGACTGCAGAAGTTTAGTGACAAGCATGCGAGTTATTCCAAACACTCTAGAGAGCAACAGCTCAAACATCTGAGGAATCTGGGCACTTTATGAACACACGCAGGTCCAGCGTCCGTCCGTTCAGCAGCTTGAGAAGCTTCAGGAAAGACGGATTGTTGGGCAGACGGAGGAGAAGCTGTAAATGCACTGAGGTGACAGAACAGGCAGAAGTTAGGAACCTCAATGTCAAAAAAATCACCTGGACTGACGCTGTTGAGGTATTTAAACCAAAAACATCATCAACATGTCACCATGATCACTGCTTACTTCACGTCAACTGAACCACTTTTTTTGTTTTTTTGTTTTTTTTTATAATCTTATTCATAAGATTTTAGGAGTGTAAAATTGGCCCCTTATACCCAACATGGTGAAGACCCAGTTTATAGGCTTCCATCATCATAAGATGCCAGAGGTTCTGCCTGCAGCGGTTTGGCCTTGCTTACCAATCACTTATTTGCTGTAGCATTAGGAAAGTGCTAAATAACACTTCACAGACTTCAGTTTGAAACCATCACCACAACCACTAATGTCTTCACTAAAACTGCACCACACACACACATTGAAGATTTCTCTCCCAAAATACCACATTTCCTTTACTGGGTTTGTCATTCATGCACATAAACATTAAAGTGTGTTATTAACTCACCCAAAGCATTTAAATGCAGGTTTTCATTTTCACCTCCTACTTAAATTTGATTAAAAATGGTTCAACCAGCAAATATGTATCACATGTTTTAAAAGAAAGACAAAATCTAGTTTGTCGTGGGTGTTGGGGTCACACTGAAGTCTCTCATTCTGTGACAGATGTAAGACTAACTCTGGCAGTTGCTGTGCTTGACTGTTTTTTATTGTCACACAGATATATGAATAAAACTAAACAAAACAAGCTAATACATGACAAAAGACACAGACATTATCCGACAATTACCTTGTTCTCTATAATTTTAGGGCACAAATATTTGGCACGCCTAAAATAAAATTGCACCACGCAGCCCTAAAGTGTTTCTTAATGATTTTAATGAGTGTTTATTCTCAGGAAAGTCGCCAAAGCGATCATACTTCTCAATGTTTCTCTGAGTTCTTGTCTCTCAGTGAGGGGGGAGTGCGAATGTTTTTCTTTGTGTGAACCGATTTTCCCAGGGCAAAGAAACTGCATTTTGTGAGGATTGTTTTGAAACTCAAAGCTGACCAAACAATTGTCTGTCATAAATCATATCTTGCTGTCGATAAACAGGAGGGCAGCAGATCACAGGAGGGTCTTGTGACTCCCTTTGGCAGCCCAGTGGAGATAAAATAACACTGTGGTGTTGATGGTCCAGCAGAGAAACTGAAGATGGTAACAGCAGGGCTGTTCTGAGAGTGACTCTCTGCATTCCAGCAGGTGTCGGTTCTTGTGCTCAACAGTGTTTGTCTGCACACGCCGGTGACATCACTACAATTAAATAAAACCAGACAGCTCTGCTATTGTTGTATGCTGTGCCCAAATTATATACTTACACTGAAAGTATTTATTTCAGTTGCTAATGAACGGGGAAGTACATTTAAATATGCAAGACAAAATTGGGCTTCATTTTTGTTACACCAGCACAACAGATTTCTGCTAAGTTACTAAAAGTTTTCTTATGTAAATAGTTGCATGTGATTCTGTTCTGTGATTTTCAAATGATATGCAGAGAAATTTGTTCTGCTTATACTTTAACATTTGCTGTGTTTTATTTCCACAGGCCTTTTGTTGTATTTGCATCAGTTTTCACAAACTCTTCTTGCATATTTTGAGGTAGTTTGCCATCTGGACACCTTTAGCGTTCTGTTTTAACACTTTCTCAGTGGGCTGAGAGTTAACCAATCACATCCTCTCTTCTTAATTTGTAAAATGTATGAAGTTTGCAGATAAATTAGTCCAAATATTGAGATTTATGTCTCTAAAAATCTCCGTAAACTCAAACAAACATTTCTAAAATGTCTGGAACATTCAGTCAAGTTATTCGGTGAAATATGTTTATATTATCAGTGTGTGATGGATGAGAAATGTTCCACCGTTCAACAGATTTTTAAAACATTTCAGTTTGTGGGTTTCAACCATGTTGAAACAACCATCGTCTCATCGTCACCAAGGGAACGTGCAATTCATTGGTTGGTTGATGTGACCAGACATTTCATTCTGTCTCGCTGACTGTAGCTGGCTGTCCCATTGTGTTGCTAGCATAAATCTGGCTCAGCGACGAGAACACGTGTGAAAAGTGTAGAGTATATCTTTTATTTCACACAGCCAAACCTGTGACCTGCCCCCCTCACTCCAATCCAAACTGTCACCTCGTATGGAAGCCTGTGATGGCTTCACTGTGTATGAGTGAGAGAGAGAATCACGGGGAGAAGAAAAGAAATACGGCAGAAAGGCCGTGAAGGAAAGCCCCATTCACAGGAGCCTCTCGCTTCCTTTAACAGCCTTATTAGCCAGCGCTCAGACTGAATGGGAGCAGTTCTTTTATGAGGAAGGAGAAAAAACACGGAGGCTGGAGCAGAGGAAAATAAGAGGCAAAAGCATATTACCCTGTGCCCCCCTCTGATCCTGCACCCCTCCTCAGCTCTTCCTGGCTGCTTTAGTGCCCCTCTCAGGACCCTTGAAAGAAGCCTGTCCAATGGAGAAGACAGTTTGGAAGGGGAGTGTGGAGCGCGGCTGGGGGGCCCCCTGTCTTTGACATTTAGGGGTCATTGATTAGGGAGGGAGGGAGAGAGAGAGAGAAGCTACAGGGGGGAGCAGCTCATGAGAGTTTAGAAGGACTCTAGAAACATGACGGGCTCCATGTGTGACGGGTCGGGTGATGAACAGGGCAGAACACAAACTGACCCAACAGAGGCCGGAGATTAAAAGAACCGTTCACTCAGAAATAAAGATTCTGTCATTATTTACTCACCATTATGTCTTTCCAAGCCTTTTATGAATCTTTACACAGCTGTTCTTATTTAAGAAAAGCCATAAAAAATGACAAAAACATCATAAAAGTATTCCATACAACTGCAATGCATCCAGTGTCATGCAGCCATATGATCGCTCTGCATAAAGAACATTGTTGTTCTCTTAAAATCTTTCTCTCTCTTCAACATTTTATTTCCTGTTCATTCTTTTAAAGTCACTTTGTGTTTTACAGAAAGAATAAAAGCATGTGGGTTTGGAACAACACAAGAATGAGTAAATAATGACAGATTTTCAAACTATTCGTCTTTTGTGGATAAGTTGTGAAATTACCATTTGGCAAATTGTATCCCAATGGTCTTCCTGTGGGTCTTATGAGAACATGAGCTCAAACTGTGCTGCTTCAACTGTCCTGCTACTTCTGTTATGGACAAAACTGTTTCTCAGACACTATAGATTCATATTCTTGTTGTATGTGGTGTCACGGTGGTTTCAGGTAGTTGTTGTACAGGAGCTGCTCAAGATGTTTGACATAATTCATCTTAGGCCTTTTGGTGCAAAGACTCCATCAGTTACATAAAAAGATAAAGTTAGAGAAGAACAAAGAGCTGGAGACCTCAGCACCTGCTCTGGAGCACTTCTAACCCTTGTGATGTTCTAAGATGAACTTTAGGTGGCTTTTGGTGTCTCAGGAACATTTCAGAAACAAGTATTTCTTATACCTAATATACGTGATGTAATGTTTCACAATGGAGGATGTCATTTGTTTTCATATATTACAGATTTTGTGGGATACTTTATTTGGACTTCCCCGGAATCGAAGTTCGGAACCCGGCGGAGCTGCCGCCCGGTGGCGCAGTAGTGAGCGACGCTGACGCGGTGCCGGCTGCGAGTCTGAGGGAGGGAGGAGATCCCAGATCCGGACACACTTTACAGCGCCGCGCAGGAGAAGCATCGCGGCGGACCGAGTCTGGACGGAGCGGAGCTCGCGCAGCACAGCTGTGATTGGCGGACAGTCCCAGAACTACAAGCCAGGAAACGTGTCGGGTTTCAGGGGGAGTGACGAGTCTTCAGGGGGCTGGAGAAAAATCTCCGACGAAGCGTCTGAGAACAGAGCGAGTGTCCGCAGAGACTGCGCTTCACCTCCGTGGATTTGCGTTTCTCCAGGATGGTTCATTCTGCGTCGGATGCGTCGCATCTCGTGGTTTAGGCGAACATCGCGCTGAGACGTGGAAGAAGCGAAAACAACCGGGTTTCGGACCAAAAGTTTTCGGGACGCACATTTTCCCCCGAAGGATTTACGGACCCGCGCAGGATACCGTCAGCTGCCAGTGCTGGCATGCGATCGGATCTTCGGTGCGCTGTGGTTTGTGCGCCGTTGGATTTGCGGATTGGGAATATTTTAGGTTGCAGGGGGGAGAACTCGCGTTCCTCTCTGGGTTCGGCCCATGAGCCCCGTTTATATGCGGATCCTGAGCCTAGATTTTCTGCTCCTTTTCGGTAAGTTTTCTTTCTGTAAGTTTCTCTTCATTGTGGGGAGGTTTCGTGGACCCGCACCGTTTGTAAACCAGAATAAAAGTGCAGTGTAATGAACCGCAGTTTACTGTGCGTTTTATGCGCAGTTAGATGTGCAGCTCTTCACTGATGCGGCTCCTCCACAACTTTGGGTTGAACGTGATCAACAACACAGACTTTAGCCAAAAGTTGTTTATTCACCAGAAGCACTACAGTCGTGTTAGTGAAGCAATATGTGCGACTGCAGGCAACATTCATGCCTTTTATTTTGTAGATAAACTAGATGAGAATTTAAAACATCAGATGTTACTGTTACTTTATAATCACAATGTCACTAAAAACATTTAAGTTCCTGCTAAAGATGGTGATGAAATGTTTGTAAATGTTTAGTAAGAGAAGAATGTTGTTAAATAAGTAGGAGATGTTTATTTAAAACAGTTATTAAATCAGATTAATACAGTTCAGACACAGATACATATTCGGTGAAGATGTTGTTGTTACAGGCCTGTTTCATCCTGTTATCGCCATTAAAAGTTTCTGCTCTGGAAGTATCGTGATATTGTCTTTAAACGATGCAGCTGGTGACAAACATCTACATTTGATTGTGAAAGTTTCTCTGTAACGAGAAACGACATTAGTGTCCATGACAATATCAGTAATAAACGTCTTAAGGCAAAACTCTGTAAAAAGTGAGTTTTTGTCAAATGTTCTGCCGTCAATAATGAGGCGCGACGCTGCTCAGGAGAGATGATGTGATTATTACCGACAGTAATGTTATGTGTAATGAAATCATGACGGACTCGTTACGGAGCGTTTTGTAACGTTAACATGTGATTGAAGGTCACAGACTGTCAGGCTGGTTTCTTTACATGTAAATGTGACGCCAAGAAATCACGGTATAAAACCGGCTGGTGACATGAAACGACATGAATCTCACACAGCATAAAACACGATCCCGAAGATCGACCCACAGCGCAGCCCGCGCACCACTGCGCAACACTGCGCACCGCTGCGCCGGGTCTCAGGGGTCGAAGCTCGTCCTCAGCAGCACTCGCGCTTCAGGTGAGGCTGCGCTGGAGTGTCGGCTGTGATGTGCGGGTGTCGGCTGTGATGTGCGGGTGTCGGGCTGTGATGTGCGGGTGTCGGCTGTTGAATCACGGCTTTGGTATTTGTGTGGTTAGGCTCGTTTAGCCGCATAACGACACGTGGGGTTTCTGTCGCGCTCCGTCTCTCACACACTCTATAAAGTATGAAATGCGTTAATGTTCCCACTGACATCAG
>JBAJNP010008866.1:0-19311 GCA_036877545.1 Yasuhikotakia modesta
ATCTATCTATCTATCTATCTATCTGTATTATATTTTATATATAAAAAGATTCATTAAATCATGTTTATTACAAAGGTTCATCTCTCATTACCAAAACACAGTCACATGTCAAAGCACAGAATTACATTAGAAAGAAGCGCATGACACAAAAGCATTTTCCATGACGGCAAGCATGACAGTTTCTATGTCAGAGCAGATGGCAAGCTGCCATGCTAATCACTACAGAGGCAAAAGAACAATCTGGAAATGAAAATGATTGCAAATGTAAAAAATAAGCATAGAAATGATCAAGTTTTGGCAGGTGGAAAATAAAGCGGAGTGATATATTGCACGTCATTTAGCAAGAGCTGTAAATTTTGCCCTTCCACCACTGGAGGGAGCTAATGCTCTAAATGTATACAGAAAAGATAAAGCTCTGTTCCAAAACCTGCGACACTATAGTACAATTATTAGTGTGTTCATGACACAGATTATTGTTATAGATATTTTTAACTATTAAATGAATCCGTCCTTTTCTCCTGTTTTGTCCACTATCTTGTTTTTTTTCTGTAAGATTGTTGCAATGCATTGTGGGATTTCTTTTAGTAAAGGATATATACAATGTTGCCTTAAAATTTGCCCAAAATAAGGTTTCCTAAAATGCTGCCTCCATAGGCAGCTTCCCAGGTTTTGGAACAGAGCAACCCAACATGTCAGAAAAACAAATGGACAGTATAAGCAGATTGTTAAGACACTGATCAGTTGAAAGCAGAGGTAAAGAAAAACATGCAGAACGATGGAAGCCAGTCAAATGAGAAGCTGCACCACAGGAAAGTGTTAGTGACAGTAGATGTTACATAAGCCCACAGCAGTGCTTGTGTGTCCCTTTAACCTTTTTGATCTTTCCTGTACCTGACAGGTTCTCTGTGCCATCTCCCTTGTTCTTCCATCTGTCCCCCTGTCCCATGGTCCGGTATGAGCAAGCGTTGTTGACGTTGGAGTTCTGATTTGTGTGGAAACCCATGTTCGCTTCATCTTCACCTTCTTCAATAATCACCAGCTCTGCCCGAACAGAGCCTTCGTAGTCTGGACTGTCCTCCTCAGCATTCTGGTAGCCCATGAAGATCATGGTGACAGGCTCGTCTAATGACATGGCATTCAAGACGCTGAGCTTGGAGTCCTCAGAGCAGGCTGAGTTTGGCCTGTGGTTTCTGATATCAGAATTCAAGGTTCTCCTATGGTTCTCTCCTGGACCATAATATTGTCCAAGCTCATGCCCTTCATAACTGTTCCCTTTGCTGTTGAGAAAATACTCCTCTGGTTTGCCATTGTAGTTGGGCATGGGCAGGAGAGGAACTCTGTGGTCGAGGTCCTCTGGATAACATAGGCTGTCGCTGTAGACAAGCTCAGGCCACTCTGATGAGTCTTCGCTGCAAGGATCCTGGTATCTACTGGGTTCCCTATGTGTCTTGGTAGAAGCTGATTTTAGTTCATGGGAAAGACCATAAGGATGTGAAGCTTCCATCTGCACTTGATTGGACCTGTTCTTGTTCTCTGAAGCCTGTCTGAGGAGCTGCTCCACCTCTACTGGACTCAGCTCATCCACCCCATTTGCCCCGGGCTGGTGGCCATCTGTGCGCAGGGCGTAGACGGTTTTCCGGCCATCGTCGTACACCTTGATCCCTCTTTGCTGAAGCTCTTGGGGAGAAATGGTGGAGGTGGAGATGACTTGACTGTCACCCGTGCGCAAGTCCTTCTGAACATTAATTTCCATGGCAAACAAAGCTGTGAAAAAAATAGAATATGTGCAATATAGGATAAGACTGTCTTTTGTGTATAACTGTTTAAAATTTTAATAGATTTTTTTGCTGTAAACCATGTAATAATAATATTTTAGTTTACCAGGTTTGGACTGGTCATTTTTTGCTTTCGCTTCCACATCTAGATTCTTTCTCTGATTTAATAAGGGCGTGTTGGGCTTCATTACCATGTCTGGAATTTTCAGGTGATTATGGATTGGCTCTGAAAAACACATTTTAATCAGACACTGCATTTCATAATTTAAATGCATTTTTACACATATAACAAATATTTTGTGCCAAAAGCATTTAAGACATTTTCCACCATCTCTGATCCTATATGAAGCTCAAAAGGTAAGTTAAAAGTAAATTTAATTGATCATGATATGACTTTTTTTCTTTAAAAAATTAACACTTTATTTTTTTAATTTAACAATTTAACACTATTTACCGCATTGTGACTCAGTGCAGATTTTGAACTAAAGTGCAGATTTAGTTTTACCTGATATGAAATCAGCATTCACTGCCTGCAAAAACACAAGTAAAATTATGTCCTAAAGGTTTGCCTTCAATATTTTGATCTGTGGTATTTATTCAGTTAAAACTTTTGCACATTTAATGTTTTTGCACTCTTAAGCACTGCACCTTAATTATTTCCTCTGGAGACTTTTCAATGGCTTTTAGTCTCTTCAGAATCAGCCCTTCATTTGTTGAGATGTTCATTTCCTCTCTCTCCAAAGCTTCAATCTCCTTCTCTATCCTTCAGAACACAAAGAATGTAATAAAAATGGTTCAAATACTTACTCTCTAAATCTGACACTCTTGTGTGTATCCCCTCATTCCTCCGCAGTTACCCTGGCACACATACATACACACACACACACTGGCCCCT
The DNA here is from genome assembly GCA_036877545.1 of Yasuhikotakia modesta. Lineage (NCBI taxonomy): Eukaryota > Metazoa > Chordata > Actinopteri > Cypriniformes > Botiidae > Yasuhikotakia > Yasuhikotakia modesta. The sequence goes on from JBAJNP010008866.1 coordinate 2,671, forward strand.
GTTAGCAGATCAGCTCACACAAGTGTGTAATCCCTGACAAAGCACCTGTCACCCTGTTCACACTCGTTTGAATGACACCCACCCAGAATGTGCCAGCAGACTACTTAAAGGACACTACTAAAAAGACAACCTAATATGCTACAGATGCAATACAGTATATTATGATCATTCAAATATAAATTAATACTTGTTAACCGACTTAAATTTACTCTAATACAACTGATGTTCCTACAAAGCAGATTTTACAATCATTCTGAATTATTTCACATACTCATGAAACACAGTTATATATTTGTGCCAGGGTGTGACCTGCAGTCGTTCAAGGACAAAGTCATACTTTTTTTAGATCTCCTCTCTGACCTCATTGTAACTGCAATGCTATGCGGTTACAAAGTATTGCACCCTTCTTGCCTCATGCTTCTCTCTTATTGGTTGATGATTCACAGAGGGCACCATAGGGCAAATGACAATAGCTGTAAACCTCAGGACTAAACCACTAAACCCTGGGGTACCCTGAATAAAATCTAAATGTTTAACACAAAATTAAATGCTTAACACAAAATTTAAATAGAAACATTTTACCTGTAGAAGTTCAGTATGCTTGTTCTGTCATGACTATGACAATACACTAACTAACACTTGAAATATACCTTAATATATCTTACCTATGTATGTTGCTCTTAAGGAGTTTTGTTTGTTGTGCATCTTCAAGCGCTTTTTGTGTTTCCTGTGAATTATTACTGTTCACCCCATCCTGGAGCCACAAATCTCTCATTGACCTTTTCTTTAAATGACACAGATATAATTAAAGTCACAGAAAACAACTTATTCAGAGTAAGAATGAATTATTTTAACTCATTCTTAAAATAAACAAAGTACTTTGACATGTTGAAGCTTCAGTTTCTCTTTGTCAATCTCAAGCCGTTTCTGGGCAATTTCCTCTTGAATTTTTCTCTTATTCTGTCAACAAACAGCACAATGTTTGTCATTACATTATTCATCAATTTTAAACTCCCTGTTGTTGGAGTAATTCCATGTAGTTGCTATAAAGTTTTAATGTTTGTGATAATGACTGACTGACTGTGCATAAGGGCCGTTCCCCTGCAGAGTTTCGTTCTTCTAACCCTATTTAAACACACCTGAACCAGCTAATCAAGCTCAGACTAAACAGAAAATGGGGCTAAACTAGTTGAGGCTAGCCTCTCCTGTGCTTAGCTTTAACACCGGTTGCATTTTGTGTAGTTGTGTCTGTAACAATCACAAAAATATTAAAGAATAAGAAGTATTTCAGAGTGCTGTATATTGAATAAATAAAGACCATCTGAGGGTTTATTGTCTTACTGTAATGGCTTGGAGGCGTTCCTTTAAAAGTTCTGCTTCCTCCATCCTGTCCATAAAAAAAACAAATATTTGTTATTGGCTGTAGCTTAGCTAGACATTGATTGATTGATTTGGTAGACATTGAGTAAAGGTCATTGGTTTGATGCACTGGTTTTAAATGCACTGTAAATACTTTGGACAGTGTCTGCCAACTGTGATATTGTAAATATGACACTTTAAAATTATTACAATAACAATTAGCTCCTGCTGCCCACATTGTGTAGGAAATTATCAGATGTGATTCAATATCTGTCAGATATAATAAACAAAAGTGTGTTGGTGATAAGTAGGTCAAACTTTGACTGTGCCTCCAGAAGTTACTGTACATTCATAATCACACTTCCAGCTAATAGCAGCAGTGGTAAAGCAGTGTCTGTGATGCAGCAGAAATAATCTGCCTGACAGGGTTCAGTTGCCGTGTCTGTGTGGGTGACCTGTACACACTGATGGGTTTCATAGACATCCAAGTATAGCCTGAGGCAACAATCTGCCCCTTGAAGTACCATCATGCTTCATTCACCCAGTTTACAATTAAAAATCTGTTACAATAGGCCAGATGTGATTTACTTTAGCTGTCAGATCACTTTAATGCATAAGAAATAGCACCATAATATGTGGTATCCCAAAATTTAGCATAGTCTGCATAAATCATTGGTTACAGAACTTTAACAGAATTTTAATTCACTTTGTCTACCGCTAGAGTCCCTGTATATCAAACCTTTGCTGAATATTAAGGATAAACCTTTTATTACGTCATTTATTCTATGAAATGTAACACTGTGTTAGTTATAGTGACAGCAGCACTTGAGTCTGAGGGCCACCAAGCTGCTTTCTTCTAGGAAATGTGAGACAGACTCCAGACTTCCTGTCTCTGTCCATGTTTCATATATGAACAGTATCAGTGCTGACAGTGCTGACTCAACTACACTCTGCTCATCTGTTTTACATATACAGCTGTTCACTGACCTGGACCATTCCTGTTATTTATAACTTAAAATCTAGCTTTTAACTTAACTATTCAAAATATTATTTTGATTATCTCATTTAAAATATTGTAAATGTGACATGAAGAAAATGTATTTGTGTTGAGCTACAGGTGTTAGCTCAACTGGTAGAGCATTGCGCTAGTGGTGCAAGGTTGTGGGTTCAATCCCAGGGAATACAAGTACTGATAAAAATGTAAACCTTGAAGTCACTTTGGATAAAAGCATCTACCAAATGAATAAATGTAATGTAAAACTTAGGTAAATTAGTATTTTTAATGACAATAATCTTATTAAAATTACAGTAAAATCATTAAAATATTAGCATATAAAAGTTATTTTATCTACTTATCTATCATTTTATTTATAAACATATTACATGGTTTCATTGAAGTAAAAACTCAGAGTTGTAGTGCACATGGGCCTACAGACCAGGGGATGAGTTACTGGAGGTAAACTCTTATGCTGCAGAATACCACTAGACTCACCAGGCACATCTTAAAATAGCAAGGCCACCCAAAGGTACATTGCCTAATGAGACCTAAGTGGCATACCACTGAATCTCTGTTTCTATACCACATGCCACCAACAAGTGATAACATATTATGTAGAAAAAGCATTAGAGTGACCATTACGGTGAATTTTATACTATTAAGTACAGTTTATGATTCAAAAACACATAAACTGAGTCAAAACACATTCACAAATGAAATTATTTCTTGCATAATGACCCTTGTGGTCTTAACACCAGCGGAACCCAAACAAAGTTCAGAACTCTGCAAAATGCAAAACATGTTATATAGATTATAAATACAACATGGCATATTTATGGAATAGTATATGAATGTGATTCTGTTTCCAGCATGTTAACTGCATAGTCCTTGCATTGCATTCCTGCACATGGTCAGTTTCTCTGTCAGTTTTGGCTCAGAGGATGTTTCTCACTAATCTCCTCTAATCTGATCACCAGTGAGTTAAGATGTTAATCTCTTGTGGCATCTGCTCCCATAACAATATTCTGACTAGATAAACAAAAAACTTGCTGTAAAGTTTACCTACTAAGAAAACACTTTATCTTGAAACTTACAAAAGTAGATACACTCATGTACACTACACATCCTACTTGTTTAAATATATTTGACACAGATTATCCAAGACACCGGGTGGTTACACTTGCCTCCTCCCCTTATAAGCAATACAAAACTTTAAATAAGTCTTCAGCAGATTATATGATCAAGACATTAACATTTATACAATGTTGGCACAATAACCCAAATAAATGAGAGAACAAACTTACCGTGTTGGTGAAGATGAACGATTATCCATGAGCGTTTTCTACGTTCACGCGCAGTCTCAGCGCCAGGGCTTCTTTAATGGTTGCGGCGCGCGCACGTGCTGTAGGCATGATTGACAGTTCTCCGTCCAGCCAATGAGATGCCCGCAAAAGTTTCACGTATTGAGTTATTCAGTCGCTAGCGTCATAAAGCTGTGAACGCTTGAAATGAATGGCAACAGTTGCAGAGGTACAATTATGGCCCAGCCCTGTATAAGAGTAGTCAGTGATTTGTCCTCTGTGCATTTTAAGAACTGGATAAGCGATTGTGTCAATAAAGGTTTATATAGAGAATTATTAAGATGCTAGTTAATTACACTTAATTTACGTTTATCTTTAAACAATCGTAGCTAATAGTATAAAGCTTAACTACGAAACTTTCCCTTGTTAAATGTGTTTAATCTAATGGGCACATTACACTTTGGTATTTCTTACGTTTCAGCTTGTAATAACTTCAGATCTGTTGCTGACGTTTAATATTAAATGTGAGTAATATTAAAGTAAAACTTCAGTTGCATATCATAGAACTAAACAAACCTGTTTAATTGTTTAAATGATTTCCATAAGTTAAAGTAATGTAAGGTAACGTTACCATGATGTATTAATCAGTGATGTGTCTTTACTGGGCATGGCATTAAAACAAATACCTACAGAACCTACTGAGCAAAAACAGTGTCACAAATAATTCTGACATGTTTCAACTCACAAGCTGCAGTCAAGTGTCAGACATTCCTACATGCAGTACTCTGTTTATTCACACTAGCTGTAAAAAATGAGACCCACACCAGGATGAGACATTCCTACTTCTGGCACTAATGAAGCAAATGAAGAATGCAGAAATCTTCCCACTCACTCCAAGACATTTTTGAATACAGCACTGGGTTTATATTTATCTGGATTAAAGTCAATACATTTTTATTATTGTCTTTTAAATGTAATACAAAACTAGTCAAATACTAGTGCCCCATGCACTTCACAGTAACATCTGCCATACTTCCGGCCTTCTGATCAAATAACATATGGCTCTACTGAAGATATTCAGGGTATGTTCAGGGTGACAGCTGAGGTCATCCAATGCTTTTACATGAAGACCTCCAGGAAAAAACAGCATTGGTCAACAGACTGCTGAACTGAGGGCCTGCTTCAAATAGCATTTTGCTAACATGTGTTACCATTGTACTTGTTTTTAAGGGTCTAGGACAAGGTGAAAATATTACATGTCTAATTTTTTAGTTTTTTATTTGTTTATTAAACTGGGGTTTCGCAGTGAACCAGATTATCCAATGCAGTATTTTTTAAAGTTTGTTGTATACATATTTGTATCGAATAATAATAGTAATAATTTATTGTATGCTGAAGGCTAAATAATGTATACACGGCAAATGTGTATGAATAAAATTTTCAGATTAAGAGAAAATAATATATAATGATGATGTCGTATGGGTAGGAATTATTTAAATAGAGAGTCAATAGATTCATCATTTTTATTCTGTTCACTCTTTCCTCAGGATATTGAATAGACAAGTATAGTGTGTTAGTGTGTGCATTCAAAAGTCACATGATCTTCATTCTCAATTCACATCGCTTTAGGGAGTCCTTAGGGAGTCTATGCCTTGGTGTGTATGTGTGCTACAGTACATTTGTGTGTAGACTGTATTTATTAGTTACCTTAGTTAACTGTCTAATCTATACCTTAACTTATTTACTTTCTCGTATCAGTATACAGTTTATTAGTCCTTTATATTATTATTTATGATGAACATGAAAATATTTTTCCACAACAAATCTGGTCATGGTACATGTCACATAGAAGGAAGGTATTTTGGAGGTCATTGTGAGACAACCACAGCGTCTGGTCATCACCATAAACGTGGACATCTGAGAATTACCCTGATTTTCACGCACTGTTGTTAAGACATATAAAGTGACTTCTGTAGAACATTCTTCCTCAAGAAGCTTTAGTACTGTAGTGCTTAAAAAGAAAAAAATCATATGGGTGGGTCCAATAATAACATAGTTCATGGAAGGCTTTATGGGTCTCTCTCTCATCACAAGTTCCTAAGAATGGAGTCATCCTGTTGATGGGAATGCAATAATGAGAAAAGTGCACTGAATAAGAGATCATTTAGATCATTGTTTTTTTACAGTGTACTTGAACTAATATTTTGTGTTAAGCCATACCAGAAAAAAATATCTCACAGGCTACATTAGTACAAAAAACAGCTGTGGAATAAGGACAGTAAGCCAGACTCAATCAAAATGAACAAACAAAAATTGTTCAGTGTTGTTGTTATTGTAACAGACACCACATGCTAGCAGTCTGTCACAGCTAGTTTCCCAGAGCAGCCGGCTCACTGACAGACTGGTTAGCTTTGTGACTACCTTTAGTGAAAATTAAATGCAATTTGAAAGCCTGTCTGAAACAGTTCTGTATTGTCTACCACAGGTTGATGATATGTTTTTATGTTTTATGAACTATTGCACATTGAATGTTGTGCAGAACAGACAAAGTTCTGGTCCTAGAGGCTGTGTTCCCATTCATCTTTGATATAAATAGACTGTTGGTAATTTGTGGCTGCTGTAAGCAGTCTAGCTGTTAAAAAGGGCAAAAACAGCTCTTTACAGCCTGTCAAATTACAGCCTGTCAAAAAAACAAACAAACAAACAGTCAAATTTAATGTCTTTAGTCTTAGTCTAAAAAAAGTATATTATTATCAAAATTTAGATTTGATTTCTGACTTTGCAGCTTTAAAACTGTAATTTATCTAAAATACCAGTAGATGGCATTGCTACTCATTAAATACCAGTTAAAGCAGGTGATTGCACACAGGTAATAAAATCTAACATAGCCACCATAGCTTGGAATTAACAATGTTGTTACTGAAAACGTTATGATAACTCAACTGTGTAATAGCATCATAGAAATAAATGATGTCTTCTGTCCTTCATATTAAAAGAGGCCTGACCTTGAAAATCTTGTCCTGAATTGCTGATCACTTCAATTTTGTTTTAAAAGCTTTAAAATGACAGAAGTACAACAATAGAATATTGTGCATTCAAAAGAACAGCCTCACCTTGTTTGTCAGTCCTGACTCATCTGTTTAAAAATTACCAATGGATTTGCAGAATCACCGGAACAGGCTGTTTTAATATGCTAATGGGTTGGATATGGCCGTAATCTCACACTTCAGTTTGCTTTAACAAAGGTTGTGGGGTAGTGCCAAATAACACTTGTTTTTAGATAGAGGTTGTGATAATTGCACACCTACACCTGCCTACCTTTACATATACACACACAAGCACAATGAGACACAGTCACATGCAGACGCACACAAAATTACAACTGACATCAGCACATTATAAAATACAAACAATACATGCACAAATGTACATGCTAATTCATATGCATGATTTCAATGTATAATTGATAGTGTTAATAATTTAAAAGGAAACACTGTACATATTGAAAGAGTGATTTGCAGGAATATGGCTGTGTTTGGGCTATGCTGTGTCAAGCTGAGTCGTCTATTGCAGTGAATGGCGCTCCAATTGCTTCAGTGGCGTGGTTGCTATGGTGAATTTTCACATGGGCAACAATGGATGTTTTCTAGTGCCCTCCACAGTATGTCATGCAGCTAACTATGGAAACGCTCTGAAGAAAAGCATAGAAGAATAAGGGTCGTTTATTCCTTAGTCAGTAAACATAATTTTAGAGCTTTCCCTCTCTCTCCCTGTCTACTGAATCTCAGTAATCACAGACAGTAATTCTTCGGTTATATGAACATTACTCATAATCGAAAGAGATTAGAGACATTTAATTGCCAAAGGGAGTGTGGCTGATTTATTTCTATAAAATAATGGATATAATATGGATCTTGTATGCAGCGTGTCGTGCTAACCGCTATTTATGGGAGTTATTGATTGAAAACAGATGGGCAGTCACCCGTAAAATAGTCAAAAATTCACAGCATCCTCATTTGCAGGTAAATTGAGCCAGTGTCGTAAAAAGATTTCAGGTTATTTAAAGTGAATCATAGATCATCACAGATGTATCCATTCATACTTACTTACCTTTAATCTGCTGCTGTCATTTTTATTCAAGCCCAGCAGAAATAGAGATGCATCTGAGAGTCGGTTATATGAACTATAAACAGAGCTACATGCTAAACAAGCATGCGAAAAACAGAGTTTTTTAGGGAAACAGAGTTTCTATAGCTTAGTTGTGATAGCACTGCTATGGTGTTAGCAGCGCAGGGTCATGTGTTCATGTCACAGGAAACAGGAAACAGGCAGCTACTAACACTGTGTTTACCTCAAATGCCCTGCACATCTCTTTGGATAAAAACGTCTGCCAAATGTGTAAATGTAGGAAATGCTTACTGTGACTTTAACATAATTATGAGCGAGAAAGTTGTAGACTGCTATTTACGCACACATACAAAGCTTCTGTCCCTGTCAATGCTATGCCTAATGAATGTCATTCAGGGATAAGCTGAAGATGACAGAGCGTCTCAGCAGGCTGTATTCTGTCTCATCAGTCCTCCACAGTCTCAGAGGATCAGTGCCACCTTATACACTTCCTGTCCATCATGCAAGAGTGACACAACTACACTGAGTTTGCAGCAACATATTAATATGAGGTATTTAAATGTATTCAGATTGTGTACTGTATGCAGCAGAGTTTATATCCTCACAAACATTCATTACAGTGGTGCATGTCACAAATCATTAGCAATCATCGTCCCAAATAGTCCCATCTGTAAAAACACACCTAGTTTAACACTAAATGCAAGCTTTGCCAAAACCAAGGTGTAACTTCCTACATACAGGCTGAGCCTTCTGTACACTTCTGAATGTGTCTCTGCCCAGCGGGGGAAGCTGGAAAAGTTTATAAACAAAAACAAACAGAGCTGCTGCAAGGTCACATGCATGCAAGTTTCTTGTTCACATAAAATAAAACCAGCTGATTGTAAAAATCTACCAGCAACCATGGTACAGTTTTTCCTTAAACTTTAAAGAGGGCCAGTGCAGAACAATAGCAGTAACATACAATAGCAGTCACAATAACTAGTTTGACTGGGTTTGTTGAGGGCAAATTTGGCTCGATGATGTCACCTGATAACCTAGATTTCAACAGTGTGAAACAGCAAATTTTAATAAATAGAGAAGATTCTACATCGGTAGAGTTGCTGTTTTGCATTTCCAAAGCCTGTACAGTATGTGCACCCTTGGTGAAAGGATTTTGGGTCTCCCGTGGTGTGACCTACATTTTCCAGAATCACCGTTTTCAGGTGTATTAGCTCAACAGACACACAGCAATGGCCTGTATAAGTCTATCTTTGGTGTGATAGAAGCATTGCAGGCTGTTAGACTGTATAATTCACTCACTATGTACAGAGGCACCACTGGCCATTGTTCTTAGAACTAGGACCCCATCCAACTGAACCAGTGCTGTTCTTGAGCATGATCACTTACATGATACCTCAGTACATTTGTTCTGTCTGTCTGTCTGTCTGTCTGTCTGTCAGCAGTAACATCCCAAAAACAAATGCCTGGGTTGAAAAGCCTAAACCAAAAATAAAGGGAAATTGATGATCTAACAGAAGAAAAGTGACATGAACTCTATGCGTCACGCTGCTTACTGAGGTGATAAAAACACCAGCAGCGATCTATTCACTGAGGGATGGGGAAGGACAACAAACACACACTTTAATAATACCTACTACTTCATTACCAACACATTTACTTTGGGATGGGTTTGATAAATATATTCAGGCAGACAGCAGCCAGGCTGGAGATGAGGAAGGTGAGGGTAAACCTGTGTCATAAACACTAGATTAAAAGTAAAATGTTAACAGGTGGAGGAGAAAAGACACAATCATTAGTGGTGAATCTTTAATAAACCTGATTAGCCAAGATCTCATCACTTTAAGCAGTATGCTGCACACAAAGAAATAATTGTTATTAGCAAAATAGTTCACCTAAAAACTCAGTGAGACTCCTGCTCATGCTGTGAGGAACCATAAAGATGAGAAATTTACAAGAAAGATAAATTAGGGCAGCATTCAGCTGTTAGCCTAACTGCTAATATTTCATGTATTATACATTATAGTGCACAGTCTCTCTCCTAGATTCACATGGGAATGAATATTATAATAGCCAAACAACTTAATTTACATTCCAGGTTGTGCTTCTTATCTTTGCATGGATAGAGTTTTACAACTTGTTTACCCGTAGCTATTCTCAAGTAGCTCTTTGTGTCTCCCAAGGCGATACCATTAAATTAGGCAAAACTCTGCAGGAAACAGAAATACAATTTCCTCATTGAGTTACTGAGGGGGTTTTCATTTTGCGGTTGAACCCCAGGCTCACCATAATGGGCCAGCTTCCATTAAAAGTGGAAGGTTTATCTGGTTTATTTGCCTGCCTCAATCATATCTTTTGCACTATAATCTGGTGTTTGTAACATAACTACTCTTCTGCAGCTTGAGCTACAGTGTGCGAATGACTCTTCATCTTCAGCGTAGGTGTTCTGTCCTTCTGGTAACCAAGATGTCTGAATGAGTCTATTGCATCTCTTGCCTATTAAATACAAGAGTAAGACGGTGTCTGAACTACATGATGTTTTGCACATTTAGAAGCAGCACACCAAGGCCACTGGTTACAATGTGTTCTCATACTCATCTTGGGGGGGTGGCGGTGAAAAAAGCATTGATTGGAAACACTCTCGTTCAATCCAGAGTCTGCTGCGGAGTTGCCATGGTAACCTCGCAGCGATGGCAAACTTGCAGTTCTTTGCCTCACATATTCAATGTCTGGTGTTGGTTAAATAGGACAGTGAGTGTGCATTGTTTTTTGCTGAAGCACAAACATTTCCTATGTTTTGTATGTAGGATAAACATAGTAATAGCACATGTGCTAGCTCTCTCAGTCTGTTTATATCTATTTATGAAACAAAGTCTGTGACAAAGATTTGTGATTATGTCCAAGATTATGACACAAAGTATGTGATTATGGCGGTCCCAACATAAAAAATGCTGTCTACCTAGGCAATACAAGGAAGTTGGAAGGTGCTGAGAAACAGATTCTGAATTCAATGTTGGCATAACATCCTGTGTACTAAGATAACAGCTTATGGAGTGATTGAAAGATGAATCTGTAAAGCTCATATGAACTTGTTATAGATCATTAGACATGATGTCATGGTGCCTGTCTGAAACCAGTTTCACTACGAAGTCACCCTAATACCTTTAAATGCTGCCTGTGGAGTTATTGACTGACTGGGCGATGATGAATCAAGACAACTTTCTTTGGAGTCAGGACAGCCCATTCTGTATCCTATGGCATGCTGGGTAATATGTGATCTGTGCCAGGTCTAGCAAAGAATATTAAAATGCATTGTTACCTGAGAATATGAACTTAAATATGTACAAGAAATGCAACATGCCATATTGACAAGAAAATGCAAAGTGGATTTAGAACAGCTCAGAAGTTACCTGCTGTGCTGAGACATATCTTGACAGCCACACGTGTCATTCTCTATTAGAGAAGAAGAGCTTAGAAAAGAAAGGTTTTCCCCTTGACATCACCTTGACAGGTCATGCCTGACAGCCATGAAATGAACTTGACATTGTCTCTCCCCCCTGCAGCTGATTTTGTGGATACATTATCTTTGCCGGATGACCCCTCCATCTGTCTTCAGCCTGTCCTCAAATAAACACTGAATGGTCCTTGTGATTTTCCTGTATTAGATGCATTACTTAGACATTGTTATTATGCTGATTAAGTTACTTACCTTACAAGATAAGCAAGGTATGTGATGTGATGTAAGTTTACAACCAAACACAATCATTAAAATCAAAGCTTTATGTGCATTTATAATAAACAGGAGGTACCCAAGTGCTTTAATTCCTGCAAGCTTATATTTTTAAAGATAATTCATTGATTCTCAGATGCAGAGACTGCAAAGAAGCACCCTTTAAAAACAAACAAGAAAACAGGTGATTACATATAAATAAATATATATTCCTGTATTCATGGAATCTACCCTGTAAGCCTGACTGGAGATGCAGAACAGCTTATAAACCATCAGTAAAAATAAACACTTTTACCTGGAATTGGCAACTATTCACACAAATGGCCAAACCTGTTTATTTCCATAGTATAGGACAGAAAAGAGATAATATAGTAAACAATCAAATAAACAAAAGAGCAAATGAATACTGGATCACATAAAATTCTTATACATATATTGTGGCAATTCCTAATCTCAGAATTCTAGTGTTTGTTGTTACTGTAATAAATGAGGTTATTCACCCACTTCATCAGATGATCTGGGGGACAGATGGTTTGGATGTATGCTATGTATGCTGTGTTTGTCTCTGCCAGATTACATGCTGATAACACAAGCCTAATAAACCAATTGTTTGCCTTGTCAGTCGAGTTTGGAAAAGACATGAAATAAATACTAGGCATTTAAAAACACACTGTATTCATGTATACATTGCTTACCTTCTTTAAACAGTTGTTGTTGTTTATTAGTCATGAGACAGGAGTTATGCTTAAATGTTGCAGTTTTTTACTGACCAATAGCCCCTGGCTTCAGACTGGAGACATTACCAATGTGCATAGACCCAAAGACAGAGCTGTAAGTAATGGATTAGGGCTGTGTACCAAAGCATTTATCTGGAGCATTGTTAATCAGTTTCTCTTTTGGCCGTTTCGGTTTCTTTGTTGCCTTGGTCTCTGATATATTACTAGACTCTTATTCTCCACTCTCAACACAATGCCTCTGCTCTTCAGGGGGTGCTGTATGATGAAGGAGAGTTAGAATCTCTTCCGCAATTTAGGTCAGCTTTCCGACCTACTTAGGACCCACTGATTGGATTCAGCAATGCTCACCAGGCCTACTTTCCCGCCTTCAACATTTCCTGGAGGAACATGTTTTATCCAAAAGGCAATGTACAATACCCGGTGTTACACAATGCGCTTTGCACGAATAAAAACAAAATATGAAGTAATTTTGAAAGCAAGAAGACCTTTGACCCTCTTATTTAAATAATATTTACAATGTGGGATAATTTGTAAAAACATGTACCTTAAGGCTAAATAGACAGGGCTTGTACACAGTGCAGATGCAAGTGCACAGAAGACTTTCTTTTGTAATACAACATTATAGAACAATAAAACAATTTATCCCCACGTTTGTGTAATACATTAGGATATTGCTTCACCCAGTTCTTGGCAAGTGGCTGGAAAAGTTTAACTTAAACCCCAATTTTAACACAGACATTGCATTACAATAATGCATTTAAACTTTATATTAACAACATCATGCAAAAACACAAGGCAAATAAATGCTTGTTCTGGTGGTCATACCAAACATTTATTTCAATATATATTAAGACATATTATCCTCAGTCAAAATACATTGCTAATTCCCCACAAAGGCAAAGCTTTCAGATATCTGTCAATGTGTTTTAAACATTCAATCTTTCTCTGATGTACCATATTAGGTATAGACTAAAGCGCTAACAAAGCAAGTGTCTTTGTGACACCTAAATAGTAACCCTGCGATCTCTCTCATATCTAAACAGATTAAGTTTCCTCTAACTTCAACTATGACACCAGTTTACTGGCAAAGTAACAAATAGCTATTTACAGGGTACAAAGAGTTAATGATTACTCTGTTGATTCAGAATGATTGAGTATAAACCAAGGTACTACCCATCACTATTAAAAGCATCATTTACAAAAGCCAAACAAAACAAAACCTTGAGGTAAAGTACATACAGTAAATCACCATGCATATGTAAGGACAGGTTAAAGCCATAATGTCTGGTACAATTATACTGTACAAGCATATATAAAACTTCAGAATGTGTTGGTTCCTACATACTCTTTTAAAGCAGACACACCAAAATATTTAATATATGTAAATATAATCAACAAAATGATTTATTTAAAAACAACAACAACATCATTTAAATGATATTGTACATGAATTTATGTACCCATGACTTTTTAATTATACATTCTTATTTGGCAATGTTGATTACAAGATGATCGTAACAAGGATGTAAACAATGTGCTAGAAATACAAATACACAGTTTAGAAATACACTTCACATAGGACAAATCCTAAAACTGTCTATTCTGGGTATTTTATGAAAACCTTAGTTTACACAGCACTTGTCATGCAATGACTGTGCCAACTGCCCAATGCACATATAGTGGTTATTAAAAATAAGTAAATACACCAAGACACTTGCCATTTTTGCACCATAATAATTACAGCAACAGCTGTACTATTTTTTGCACAAAAATATACATACTGTAATTAATCACTAGCTAATAAGCGCATCATGTTTTGAGGCACTCTATGAATATTATTATTAGTTTTTTTAGATGTTTAAAAAAATAAGCAATGAATTTCTGATATTATTTTGGGGGCACCTATTGCTCATATATGGTAAAAGTCTATGCAATGTGCAACGGCTTGGAGCATGAGTCATTTGTTTATGTCCATGCGCTTAAAAATGACGTACCTCATTGGCTATGTAACCCCATCCTGTCAGGCTAAATGGGGGGGGAAGATTCACAATACATTGCTGTAAATATACAGCAACAAGCCATAACGCACAATTATGACTGTGCTCAAAGCAAACTCCGCATATCCTTTATAGGTCTTGCAAATCAATAGCTATGAGTAAAATACTACTCATGTATTTTACTCATATTAGACCAAGGGAAAGTTACATACAGTACAAAAAGGCAATTTGACAATGTCTTAAAAATTTATTGTTCTCTGCAGAGTTTCTAAAAAAGTATCGTTTCTATGCCAGCAAAGAACGCTTTCAAATGTTTGAATGTAAAAAGCTCATTAATGGTCACCAAAACACAGCATAAATGGCTGAACAAGCCCACACCCCTTACCCTCACCACATATCTGTGAACATCCATTGCAATAACATTCTCCTATTCGTCTAAAAGCAGTGGGTCTGACTAAATGCTTGGCAAAAAAATTTCATTGCAAACTAGTGAAAATGATTACCAGACATAAGCAATGAAAAATTCGAGTGGTTTAGTATGCATACAAATATTTAGATTAAGAAAATATAAAAATTTACAAAGTTGTGGTATGTAATTGTTTTTGAAAGCACCCACGTTGCCATTAGACAACAGACATATTTCAATAAGCTGAGAGATCTGATTACAAAGCTAATCCAAATGATGTTTAAAATAAAATACAACCACTCAGATTTCATATTTTGTGCTTATTGGATGTAGTGATAACAACAGACCAGAGTGTACTGCAGATTAAAAATGCACAGCATTGCCTAACATGTTTTTTTTTAAAAAAATGATTCTGGGAAGTTCTGGGAATGTAGATACCCAGAAGGCCTGGTTCTACTCAGTGTCTTACAGACCTTCTAGTCTTCAGAGTTCAAAGAGCATGGCAATTCTTGGGAGCAGTTGAGAAAGGGATTTCCTTCACTCTTTAAAAGTTAAAATGGGGGGAGGTGTAGGGGAGGGTTTGAAAAAGTGAGGCAGGTTCCTGGTGTTATCAGGACTGGTTCCTCTGTCAGGCAGCATGATGATGTTGCCTTTCCTGCGTAGGGTTGAGTCTCGACTGGAGGTTGTGGAGAGTGTTTCAGAGGTGGCTTCACTGCCCACTTCCACTGGTGTGACTCTAATGGTGGTGATGCTTTGTTGGTGATGATGATGGTGAAAATGGGGGTGATGAGGGTTGTTCATGTCAGGTAGGCTACGATTGCCATCAACGGAACCATAGCCATCTTTTAACGACTCACAGCTCTCAGAATCTCGATTAAGGTCGTTGAGCTCAAGGGACTGCCGTATGCTTACGCGCTCTTGTGGCTTCCACCTCCAGGAGCCACTGCCATCTGTGGATGGTGGTTTAACCACAGGCTTGTTCTCAGGATGGGCCTCGACTCTAACAATTCCTGTGTTAGGCTCCTGATCCATCAGGGCTTTGTAGCGGATAGAGCCAGTGCAGCTGACTGTGCTGGCCTCACTTTTAGGACTGCCATGCAGCATGCCCTGCTGCTTGGACATAGCGATGACCTGCATGATACGTGGTTGGCTGTTAGTCCTGCAAGCGGTGCTTTTCTCTGCAACCTTTAGCCATTTAGAGCGGGCATTCCCGCCCCCACCATCATTCACTTCCTCTCCATCCTCCTGAGGGGAGGAGCACACATTCTCTTGTGTCTCCTCAGGGATGTGTACCAGTTGGGAGGAGCCTGGTCGTGACTGAATCGAAACCCTGGCTCCACCTGCTAAGCCACTGGTATGATTATGATTGGCTAATGGCACAGCACTGGTAGCAAGCTTCATGTACTGTGTAGGAGTTCCAGCACGGAGCGCTTCATCCAAGCCCATAGCAGAGGGCTCAGAACTGCAACGGAGCTCCATGTTGCGTTGGGGAGACTGCCCAGCTTCAGCCTCCATGACCTGCAACGACATTTTGCGACTCTCATTCTTGGTTTTCCATTGTGACAGTAGTTGCTTGGAACGTGTAGAGTCCATAGACGCATGAATTGCAGCATGTCGGCGAGGCACAGGTTCCTCAACACCTGTTGAGTGCACACGAGGCAGGGTGTTACTGAAGGTCACAAAATTTTCTTTGCAGAGAGGGCTGGGTGGTGTAATGCACTCCACCTCAGTGCTTGACCTCTTTAAGCTGGACATGGAGCTGCTATCTCGGGAGGGTCCACGAAGCAGGATGCTTTCAGAGCGTGCTGAGGTGGGACGTTCCCTCATGCTAAGGCTTTTAGGTGGTAGTAAGCGTGGTGGATCTGTATTTAGGTTGGGTAGGGGTCTTAGCGGCTCTCGCATGGCAGGTGGAGGCCCCACTGGTTGGGGCTGAGGTGGGGGTTGGGGTTGTTGTGGTTGACGGTGATGTTGATGTTGGTTCTGATGTTG
>JBAJNP010008867.1:3128-19311 GCA_036877545.1 Yasuhikotakia modesta
GTTTCTTTCCAAGTAATTTTTACATTCCCTTTTCCAATTGGTAACTGCTAATAATAAAACACTTTCTAATTTTTTTAGATTAAGCATTGGAACGTTTTGGGACCAACAGAGAAACAAGTCCATCACTAGTGAGTATCAACCGCAGTGTAAAAAAACCTTAGGCAATATTAATTTTCACTTTGTGAGTCCATATACAGGTGCTGGTCATATAATTAGAATATCATCAAAATTTCAGATTTATTTCAGTAATTCCATTAAAAAAGTGAAACTTGTATAATGTATACATTCATTCCACACAGACTGATATATTTAAAGTGTTTATTCATTTTAATTTTGATGATTATAACTGACAACTAACGAAAACCCCAAATTTAGCATCTCAGAAAATTAGAAAATTGTGAAAAGGTTCAATACAAAAGGGCAGAGAGATTTAACTGGGGTAAGAAGGACAGGCACCCATAAATGGGAGAGCTAAGCATTTGGTCAGTGGTAATTAGAGTGCTGTTCATTTCTGAATTTTAAGAGGTCATCCAATGTAAACTTTGGTCTAAGATCAGCTTCCATGTGACTCTGTGGGATGTAATTGAAGTGATAAGGTTTTCTGTGTACTTGGGGAAGAACAGAACAGATGAGCTGGGAAACCAAGGGGAAGAACCCTTCCACGGTGGTCTGAAGACAAGCTGAACTCACATAGCCACAGTGCACTGACTGCTACTGACCCTAATTACTCCAGCACTGACATGGAACCAATGTTCTTGTACATCTATCCATGCATCCAGAGGATTTGTCCCTGTCACTAGATAGCCATAACTTGATGTAAATCTGTCCTGCTTCTTACTAATCTGTCTTACCTCCAAAGACACAGTCTGGTTTTCTGCAGTCCATGCATGATGCTTACATATTGTATATATTTTGCTGTGTCATAAGCATAGGAAGTTAGAATCAATTCAATCATATTCAATATTGGTCATGTTTAAATAAACACAAGAATCATGGGGCTAAGATTTTTGCCACACGTGTTTCCTGTGTTAATACCCTTCTATCAGTCTAGGGTCCTTTAAATAGTAAACAGGGTCAGGTGAAGCTCTAACAGAGGTCCGCTTCATGACTTCAGGACCAAACACACAAATTTAATGGAACAACTGATGCTTTTCCCCTCTCTTTTCACTGAACTTATAAATATTTAGTCAGTTGTAAAATAATGTGGCAGATTGGTAGTCCAAACAATTTCATATACAATTGTAAAGACATGATCTGTATACTGTTCAGCCTCTTTGTGGCAAATGTTGAAAATAATATTCTAAACAGAGAGGCATGTGTATTCTGTTATCGCCAAAGGACTATTAGATTTATTCAAAATGATACATTTAAAGTCATATAAATACAAATATTTGAATTTATAACAATGCTCAGAGTCTAACATTACACACCAGGGCATTACACACATTCCTGTGGGGTCTTTGAGCCGCTCCTCCAAAAGGCAAACAATCCTTATATGGAATGTGTGTGAAAACCTTCTGCCACCTGCCCTTCAACACAGAGCTTTGAGGTCCACTACAATTAACATCACATCTTACTTTGTGCTCTCAATGCATACCATTCATAAAAAGCCAAAGGAGCTTAGCATAAGGTAACTGTTTATATGTGCACATCACTTGGCCTACAACACCAAACAGTTCAGTAAGAGATCTGGTTTGTACAAACTAACATTAAAGTAGGAAACAAAAAATTTAGAGTGACAATCCCACAATCTCATGTTGATGTGCTACAAATAGTCTTTACTGTTCCTAAACATTAAATCTGACACAGCAATAATAATTTATTTTTCTTTTCCATAATCGTCATATCATAGCAATTTAAATGGGCTATATCTTATCTACATCATCCATCATATTATAATTTAAAGAGTTAATATTCAGAAAGCTCAAGTGTGTTTGGACATGACTCGTGGGCTGCAACCGCAACAGTACACTGTCCAATTGACCATACAAATATTTGGAGTCTGCAAAGTGCTCATATTTGGCAGGCGGCTATACCTTAAAGCAGCGTGGAAACTGCAGTTTGAGAGTGATAGACAAGTGGGGGCTCTCCCAAAGGAAAGACAAGTGTTGAAAGTTCTTTGAGAGTTCTGCTGCACACATCAGTGATTGATGATCAATCAACCACTTTGTTACAGCATCAAAATAGGCTGTTCAAACTTACCAATGAGGATTCGTTGAGAGAACTCCACAAACTTGGTGGGCCAAATGCATCCGATTGTAATATCTCAGCTCATTAAACTTTTAATAAAAAACACACCTTGTGGCCTTGTTGCTTGGCACGCAGAACAACGGAGACGGCCTCAATTTAGTAAGAATCAAAGGGCTGCATGCAAATGCAAGAACGATTTAAAGATTGATTGGAAACACTGCAAGACTGCAAAGATGTTTGGTATGACGCACATATGCACACCAAGATTCACTGCAATTTACAAGATGAATACCTTCTGGATTAGTTATTTATGCCTCATTAGCTGATTCTCAATATGATTTCCTATTCAGTAAAGACCACAAATTACACTGGAAAAATTCCATGTTTGGCACACAACACAGTGGGGCTCAACCAAGGAATGATGACAAATCCATTTTAAATACTGTTCTAGTGCTAAAATTGTTCAGGTTGCAATCCTGGGGGGATACAACACAATTCTTCCAAATGCATTATAACATTCTCTCAGATAACAATGTATGCCAAATATGTTTTGGCATACTGTATGCCCAAACATATGGTTCAAGCATATGGCTTAAACCACACACCCTGTGGTTTTACAGCATATACCAGTTTAGGTTAATTCCTTCCTTCAAGAGACAGAGACTGGGACAGAACAGCGCTCTACTCAGGAATCACAGATCTCACTGTCAAGAACAAAATGAACTGCCAATGAAGCAATACCATTTATCTGAGTCTATATACATCTTAAGTCAATAAGGAGCACTTTGTTGCTTTGGTGGTCCACTGGTGCTATCAGCATCTGGAATGCAGCAAATGCAGCGTGGACCACAACTAGCACAAGGCCCAGAACTGTTTCTTTGCAATTAGCTTATGATAAATTTGGGATTTTGCATTTGTTCTCATTTTGTTCTTTAGGATATTTACAGTTAGCTTTAGCTTATTTTAAATATTACAAATATTTATCAAAGTTTACATAATTACTTATCCTGGCTTAATCACACTGACTGTACTTACACTGATATTTACCATACGCTATGCTGACCAATACAAAATATGCAATTTATAGTTATGTATGCATAAATGTTGAGTATGAATGCCCAATATTTTGATCAAGTAGATTTAGAATGGAAATTAAAAATTCAGATAAAAGTGTTTATTAAAAAGAACTCCACTAGAAATTCATAACATTTATGAAAGGGTGATGACCCCCACTTCCAGCAAGGGTGAAGGCCCTGCTGGGGAAATCTGAGGCCCTGGCCCCACAAGCTCAGCCACCACTTGATCCCAGAACAAAACCTTGACACCCACATTACCCAGCAGATAATACACCCAGATGTGCATGAACAACCATTGGTTACTGTTAAAATAATAAAATTATACAAATGGTTTGAATGTCAGCAACTTTTTAAAATACACAACAAAAGGTTTTAGACCAAATAATGTGATGCAATACAAGGGCAAAAAAAAATTGTTCATTCTTGTCTTGCACTGTCTGTGTGGCATCCAGTAACCAAATACTTGCCATGAACTTTGTTAGCAAATACAATTTGCAGTTTGTGTTTTATTCAGGATGGCAAGATAAAAAGTCTAAAGCTGTTGTTCTGTGGTTTCTTTGAGAGTTTCCTTGTACTGTACCTTTAAAAAACATCTGGAGAAAGAAAGGTAATAGAAAGCTGAGCTTACTATGGGAATAAGGCACAATAATAAGATGCATGTCAGAGGGAAGTTTTTACTTTGGTTTTTAATATAAAAGAATAGCCAGAGGGCGGCCCTGGGAAAATATTATTCTGCAAATGACACCTCATACCCTTCCCTGGGACAATAAAACATAGTGCAGTTGAAAACTCATGACTATTTGAACTGAGAGCTTTTTTAAAATATTGACTATTAGAATATTGACTATGACTAATTAAAATGAGAGCTTAGCATTGAGCACACTGGACCAATCAGATCTGGGTACTTGCTCTTACTGGAAAAAAAGCAGACTGAGTCAACATTGTTTCCATTTCACATTTTGGATTCCCACTCACATTGTAGATCAGTGCAATGTGGCACTTAAGTCATTTTGATTGCAAAAATCTGCAATCAGTTTGAAGTCATGCTATATTTACAGGCATGATATATTGCTGGCTTACCAACACTAAAATGAAGTACAAAACATGCACTTTAAAGTCAAATTAACAATGTGCTGTCTGCATAGATGGCCACATAATTTATTGGTTCACTTGGATTTAAACTTGAATTTTCCTTTAATTATATTTAATATTACACCAAATGTATCTTAAGCATGCTTTATACCTTAGTATGTTACGGTAGAGTCTTTCTTTTTGAGTGTACATCTCCTAT
This sequence comes from Yasuhikotakia modesta, assembly GCA_036877545.1. Taxonomy (NCBI): domain Eukaryota; kingdom Metazoa; phylum Chordata; class Actinopteri; order Cypriniformes; family Botiidae; genus Yasuhikotakia; species Yasuhikotakia modesta. The sequence continues at coordinate 7,686 of JBAJNP010008867.1, forward strand.
CAGTTACCTATTAACTGGCCAGTCTGGGTTTGGTGAACATTGGTGAACTGTCCTGCCAGGTTGGGTTGCATAAAACAGTAAGTGTCTTCCTGATAGAGATTCAAGGTAGAAAAGAGGCAAAGTTAGAACAGATGGGCCAGACGTGGGGCAGTGGTGGGATCATGTTGGAGGACCACCATCAATGCTGCTATGCACAGCACATCATGCTCAAAGCCCATTCCTTCCTTTCAACTTATTTGCACTAAAGCACGAAATGCAAAATCAAAATGAAGCCCCAGTTTACATTGACATATGGGAAGCAAATCTACAAGTCCCCTTTGATGCTCACTGCATCAATTTTTGGTCTGCGTTATTGTTTTGTTTTGTATTGTTTTGTATTGTTTTTGTAATGTCTGCTGCACTTTGTGTATATAGTTTTTTGTATTAATTGTATTGATTGTACTGTGACTAGTTTTTTGTCCTGTGCTGACCGTTTGCACTTCTGTGCACTTTATGTATGTATTTTGTTCTTGTCCTGTGCTGCCTGTTTGCACTTTATGTATAGACTTTATGTAGTTTGTTTAGCTTTGTCTCTGTTTTGTTACTTACATTGTATGGTGTACTTTCTGTTCTTTGTACTGTGTTGTTGTTAGCACCTTGGTCCTGGGGAAAGGTCAGGCTAAAGGTTTAGTTTGGTGTAGTTTTGTAGATTTTAGTTTTGGTTTGGTGTAGTTTCTTCAGATGCCTAGAACCTATGTTCTTTATAGACCTTTATATTACAATACCACACTGGTCCACTTTTATCCATAGAGTGATGTCTACCACCTTGCTACCACCAACAGGTAGTATCACACTTTAACACAAAAGAGGGTAGACATTGTCAATCGTCATGTTAACAGTCATTGAACTAAGCACATTGACTGAATGCTTGATTACAGAATATCCTGTTCCACTGTTAGTAGCTACTAAAAAGTGTATGCGAGAGAAAGAAGAAAAGTCAACAGAGAAAAATCTGACAGAAAGCAATAGAAAGATAAACAATGAAGGAAAGGAGGAAATAAGAGAAGAGATACACTGATGTCAGAGTGAATATGATGCAAGGGTGTGACTAGAGAAAAAGAGAGATATGTATGGGGCAGGTACTTAAACTGAAGTCGTGTTAAAAGACAAAAAATAAGGAAACTTTGTGTAGTCCAGTGGCAAAAGCCAATGATTTAGAGGTTGTTGATCCTGGGCAGGCAGCCCAGCACAACCAATGGCTCACTCACTCTCATACACACTTACTGGGAGCTGCTGGCTCACTGTCTAAGTCACCACACTTAAAACATCCTTATGTGTTTAGAGTCATTGAAGTGGAAACCAGGGCCTGCACCCATTGCTGGAAAGAGCTACTGAATCCCTCTCTCTCTTTCCCGTCTCCTTCCCAAATGTTCATAAACAGATGGCTGGACCTCATTAGCCATGTCACAACTACTGAGAACATCATGAACACATTCCATTCTCTCCTAATATGAAAGTCTGTTCATGTAATGTAAGACAATTACCAATACTGTTGAAATAAGAATAAAGAAAAACTGTTTTTTCATTCATTACAAGGGCAAAAGCACATGTATTGTGTCTCTTAAATCTGACTTGGCGCTGTATAAAATAACTTGTATAGAAATTATTTACTAATCCATAATTTACATGTCAGAATTGCAGGTTAGTAGCACGGTTTAAGCACAAGGTGTGTTCAACTCTATGCAGTGCTGCACAAACTGATTGGCACCTGACTTGAAGCAGTGCATGCTAATTAGAAATTTTGTGAGACTTCAGACAGCACAGATGCCACGTCACTTTGATGTCTTGCACAAAAGTACCACAAAAACTATTGCATTTAACCCATCTAGTATTGAACACACGCACACACCCACAGCAGTTGGCAGCTAGTATTGCAGCATCTGGGGAGTAACTTGGGCACCTCAGTCTTTTCCTTCTAGCTGTGGGAATTAAACCCACAATATTTGGGTTATAGGTCTGACTGTAACCCAATCTAACCATTAAGCCACAACTGCCACCGATAATGCATTGCTGTTTTTCAGACTTTCAAAAACTGATTATTGTTTATGTAAATAAACCGGTCTCTCATTTAGCTTTAGTTTTATTAATGATAACATTGAGATGCACAGACCTGAGGCAAACAACATGGATGCAAGTACCTCTTACACAGCCCAACGACTTGTTGGGAATGACTGCATGTTGCAAATAACTGTAGGTAAAAACATTTTTGTAAATTAATATATAATCAATCAAATTGTCCTAAATTATAATGAATGAATTAAACACATTTTGCAATTAACGTTTAAAAAAAGAAACATTTCTTATACAAAGAACTACATTTACATTTAACAGATGCTTTTATCCAAAGCAACTTATAGTGAATTCAAGGTATACATTTTCATGATTACATGATCAAACCCACAACCTTTGCACTGCTAACCCAATATAGGATATAGGATTTCTTACATTGTGTGCAGAAAAGGGGATTTAAATTTTTGTGTAATACATTAATACAATAATGATCTAAATGATAATGTCATGATTTAAGCGAGTAGACAAACACAACAAGCACACAAATCCAAAATGCAAAAGATTTAATCCAAGAGCTGGGGGCAAAAGACAAGAACGCAACAACCGACAGAGAGAAGAATACAAGAACTGATATAAATACACAGCACAATTAGGATAACAATACACAGGTGAGCAAAATGATGGACTGAACCAAAAACTGGCGGGGGTGCACAGAACAGGACAAAAACAAAACAAAAGACAACCAATATGTTACAGATAAAATATCATATAGCTAAAAGTGATATACATAAAGGTGAGAAAATGATAACTTTACATTGTTTTTAAGTGAACTAATCTCTTAAGAACATTACTATGGGTGTGGACAAGCCTGTTATCACCTTTGTATGCCTCTTAAAATATTTGCTTAAATGTGATTTACCACCTCTTATCTGTGATTTTGGTTGTTACTGGATTCTGTGTGGTCTGGAGCTATACACTGCATGGTGAAAAGTATTTTTCTTTGAGGGCATTAGAGGTTGAGCCTTGTTACTGCTGAATGAGACAACAGTTCCAAACCAGGGACTTTCCCAGATGAGTAAGCACAAAATATTTTACAATTTCCAACCTCAATTGATGACTATATATCAGGTCTTGGTAAGAGGATAACTTTTCATATAAAAACTAAGGAATAATGCATATTGTTCTTATGTCCTCTGTAGCCTACTAAAGCATAGCATATGTGAAATTGTGGTTTTCCTTGAAATTAACTTCTTTTCCATTGTTTGTTGAAGAGGAACTAAGAAAGGGTTACAAATTACTCAGTGTTTAATAGAAAGTTATTATCAGATATGTTGCAACAGTCAGATTGCATTTGGTACAGCAGCTGCATTAAAAATTAAGGCTAAATGTGTATTTTAGAGTCGCCATCAACATAAAATTTGGGACAAGTTGCTACCTCTCTAATGTGTGTGAAAATTATCCAGAATATCACTTTTCTAAGAAGCAAGTGGGTGCCAGTGGAAGAATATTACAGCTTCTGCACAACAGACAGTTATATCTCATCAAACAGATGCGTTTCCAAACCACAGCTGTATTCCACATTTGCCAATGTGGCATCACTGGACTGATCATGAACCAGTCCAGTCCTCTCTCACAAACACAAATCTTCAGCTTTGCCCCTGCACCCTGCTGTATGTGAGTCTTTTTATCATGCGATAAGATATGCTGGGCCTGCTTCTGAATGCAGAAGCTGGATATGGTTGCAGGCCGTTCAGAGCTTAAGGCCATTTCCATAATTACCCAGCAGTTCAATCATTAAGGATTCCTTCAACTGCTGATCTGTGCCGATAATCAGCCAGTGTTCAGGTCAGTGCTAGACCCCCAAGGATGAACAGGTGCGGTAATGCAGCTGATTGTGACTAATGCAGCTGAGGTCTGTTCAGAGTGAACTTTCAATCTGAAGATCTCTCTATAGATGAGAAGAAAAGAGGACTTGTCTTGCATTTGGCTCAGTCTTATCAGAAACCCTCTGAAGAGCAAGAATGCCAGACATTCTCACAACTCTGTTAACATAACACTGTTAGACATGCTAATCAACAGACTATGGTATTGTAGCCTCAGTCAGCTGAGCAGGTTTCCTTCGCATCCAGTAAATATTATCCAACAAAAAATGAACATTACAGAAGATACAAAGTATTCGGGGACACATAATTTCATTATATAACGTTTTGCAATTTAGTAATAATTACTGCATCTAATTCCACGATATGCCCAGCTGTTTATATTACTTAAAAAATAGAAGGCTACTAATAGTAGAAACTTGAGACTTGAGTAGAAATGCATTTTTCTTCTTAATTTTTGGCATGTTTAGCCTTACCCAGTTTCGTTGCTTATACTACGACGCTCGTTCACGACTACAGGGACGTCATCGTGCGCGTTCCCCTTCTCGCGCGCTGGTTAAAAAGAAGGTGGAAAGAGCTAAGAGAAACATGTGAGTGCACTGAAGAGCATGCAACAGACAACTTAGCGCAACTTTTGATCAAGCGCTTCAACCTCTGTGCACCAAGGGGATTTAACTTTTGAGCAAGGAAACTACTACTATTTCTGTATATAAACTGAACACTTTTCTAATTTCGCATTTATATTCTAGACGTTTTTCCACTGTAATAACATCATAACCAGCACTTGTCTTAATTTATTATCGGGATTTAAAAATATATATTCTTACCATTATTTAAATCAGACTATTTTATTAGCGAAGAGTTGCTTAATCAGTTTTAGTTATTCATTAACGAAACCTTTTTGACGTTTGACGACTGTAATACAGCAGTCCCGTTATTTCTGACCAGTCGCGTTTCGGTTTTGTTTAATATCTGTAATATGAAGCATTTGACATTTGTGCTCTTGTTGGCCATCACGGCCAGTTTTTACGAATGTGGTGATGCGAAATTCGGTGAGAAAGGAGAATTAAGTCCAAGGAGGAGGAGATGTTACGATGGAAGTCTACCGAAACGCTTGAAGAAGAAGGAGCGAAAACTGTCACTGGAGGGCGGAGGGGAGGTTTGTCACGGGCTCTATCCTCGTGTATCTTGCTGTCCGTCCAAGAGGGCTCCGTATCAGATACTACACCGGAGAGATGCTCGGGTATGTTCTGTCTTCCTTGCAATCCTCTCTCTGTTTCGATTGTACGGCATAACTTGTATTTGCCAGGATATTTTCTCCATTGTAATAAGTAGGTATTGATATGTCACAGCTTTCATTACGGACATATTGATAGAGTACAGTTAACCAGTCATTTAAGTTTGCACAGGGATTTGCGCTTATCCACCAAGCCTAAAGACCTGTTTCGCGATCTACAACACATGCAAGGTCTTTATTTAACGTAATATTACTCTGTTGGAATAATAATAACGTGTTTCCAATATCAAACTGGCTCTTTATAACTATTGTAAATGGTAAATTGTGCGTTGACATTCATTACAATTTTACAATTAAGCTGATATTTTAGTTACAGTATGTGGTTTCTCGTGGTGGTATGATTTACATAAAACATATGGGAAACAAATGTCTCATGGACGCGAAATTATCACTTTCTAATAATGTATATGGACGTGATAGGATTAATCTCAGTAGTTTTAGTTGTCTGAATAGTTTTATGAATGAGCACGGTCTATGATGAGAAATATCTCTTTTCTCATGTAAACAACCTCCGCAATTGACATATGCGGCTGGGTGGCATCGCACTTCGGTTTGTGACAAAAAGCCATATTGCATCATTTAATTTGCTCAAGTCATGCAAATAGGAGCGAGGCTGAATGGAACAAAAAGAGTCGACATCTCCTCCCCACTACACTGCCCACACACGGAGTCTTTTGCTTATGGCAAAAGAATAACAACAACACCATTGTGTTTGTTAGTTTCACTAATGGGTGAAGCTGGAGAACATCATTCTCCCCCAGTCCTTGGCTCTGTCCAAGTGTTAATGCCTTTGAGGGAGTATTTGTCCTGCTCCCCACCCCAACTTACAGCAATTCCCAGAGGGTCAAAATTGTTTCACGTAAAATGTTTAATAGAATCTTGTAGGTTTTGTTGGAGAGCAAGTACACTTATTTGGGGGTTTATTTTGGGAGTTATACTGTCCATTGCGGCAATGATGGATAAGATAATTCATTCATAAGATCATCAATATTTTAAATCATAAATGTAACTTCTCTGATTATTTACTAACATTAAGATTGTGAGTGAGGTGTCAAATGTCCACATTGTTTGACACTAAATGGCAAGTGATTGTGTTCCAATAAGCCTATACATGTTTATGTTTGTTTTGTTATTGTCAGTGACAAAAGAACATTGTGTACATTCAGTACATAATTGCAACAGCTGCTCAAATTGCACTATAAACTCAGAATTAGTCTTCCTTTTAAACAAATTAACTGCAGACAGATTAAATTGTTCATGCCTAAAATATACACAATGTTTATTACAAACTGAGCGTTTAATATTAACTAGCTTCCACATAATCTTTGTTGAGTAATGGACAGTTGGGACAGGACTAATATAAGTCTCTTATTGCACTGACACATTTTCAACAGTAGTAGTATTTGGCTTTAGAAGGCCAAATAGACCACAGTCTGATTTTAGCTTTGAACAACTTTTGGCATTTTTTGGAAATCACACACACAAAAACAAAGGTCCTCTTGTTGCTGGTGCGGGTGATGGCAACATTGGAGCCCATCCCAGCAACATATGGGAAGAGTGAATGGTTGAGAGCACACAAATGCTTCTCTCCATGGACCATGTGCCAGTCCATGGCTCACTAAATCAATTGGCAATTTAATGCAGGAGAATTGCCACTCACTGACCAGGGTAACACACCAACCACTGCAACGCTGAGACTGAAGAGACCTTTAAAGGTGTTGAAGCTGGAGACATTGATGTATTTTTGGTGCCATTTTATCTTGCAGACGCAAAGATGTTTTATATTTACTATGAGCATCTTTAGGATAGAGAATCTGAATTAAACATATCAGTCTCAATGGTTAATGCCGAGCAGTAAGTAGGTAGGTAGACAGTCTACACTGTCTGCTGGGTGTGCTGTTCTAATTGACTTGGACAGGCTGCTGATTTGTTGATACCAGCATGGGATGATGTGCCCGTCTATCTGTAAATTGGTGTTTACACATGGACCTCACACAGAGAGGCAGCTTTAGCAGACTGCTGCGGCACAGGCGCATGTCTGGAGAAGGGAGCAGATTACATTGTTGTTTTATTACTGCTAATTTGTTACATAAATAAGCCTGTTCATTTTCTCTGCCCTAATCTGTTGTTTACTTTTGTTTGGTGACTTAAGAAACATTTTCAGTATCCTCATTTCGCTCTGTTCGTTTCAATATGAGTTCAGCTGCCATGCGAGGTGCAATTTTGGCTTAGCTGTTTGTGAGTCCAAATAAACAAATCAAGAGAAATCAAGTCCACATGGACGTGTGGTGTTTGTTAAGAGAGATGTTTAGAAAGTGAATGGCCTCCAATTAACAAGAAAACATTCTAAAAATGCATGTCAACCACCTAGTTTAATTTTAAGATACAGCCATTAAATAAGAACAACTTTTAAACATAAAATGGCAAAATGGGATTATGAATTATTTCCACAGTTTTAACTTTTGTTGTTGCTTTTGGTCTTCAGATCTTCTCCACCAATAACACAGAGTGTTCTAGGCTGCTGGAGGAGATTAAGTGTGCCCATTGTTCACCACATGCCCAGATGCTCTTCCATTCACCCAAACTTGAAAAAGCACCACACAAACAACAAGACCTACCCCGATTATGCCATGACTACTGCCAGGAATTCTACTACACCTGCCGGGGACACGTACCAGGTAATAAAACAAGATAAGTTTTGCATAAGGTATTATAGCTGGTAGCTGCATCAGTAACAATCCCTTTTGGTCACTTTTTGGCAATTAAGCAAACGTTCAGCTGACCAAATTACCTATATATCAGACAGAGTCAGTGAAAGAAAAGACTCACAAAAGAACATACTCTGTTCTCTTTATTTACAATTATTTATTTGGCAGACACTTTTATCCAAAGTGATTTACAATGAATTCAAGGTATACATTTTTGCCAGTACTTGTGTTCCCTGGGATTGAACCCACAACCTTTGCGTTGCTAACATAATGCTCTACCAGCTGAGCTACAGGAACACAGGGTATCTATTTTTGCCCAGATATCCTAGATGCATTAAATAATGATATTGGATTAGTAAAATGGATATTGGATATCGGATTAGTAATTGACAAATGTTTATTTTGATTGTTGCAAACATTTGTAATTTGTTAAATCATGTTAGTTTTCCAGACTTGTTGAATATGAATGAACCATATAGAAAGGGGGTGATTGTAACTAATTAGACTTCCAAAAACATGCGATGTTATTTTATGCATAAAATTTAACCTTAAAGTCAACTCATAAGTCAATTCATGTATGATCCTCAATCATTCATTTTATGGCTAGTTTGCATAGAGCAATTTCTTTTTATATATTATTTGATTATTTATTATTTTGTTTTATTTATTACTTATCTTTCCGAACACTTTAATTGTTCTTAATAGACACTTTAATAGTTCTTAAGCTTTTCAAACTCTACTATAGTTGCTAAGGACACATCTAAACACATTTCAGTGGACATGCCCAAAAAAGCATAAAATCTAAATGAATTATTTTATGACCCATTTCTTCCCCTTGGATACTTGGCAAGCATGTTATTTTACGTCAGAATAGCCTGCCGAGATGTGTGCGACACTCACACCTCACCTCACTGGTAGAACACACACACTTCATAGGATGCAGCAAGGCAAAACGAGGCCTGTTCCGAGCCATGCTCACATAATCAGTTTGTTTTTCTTGGTGGTAGCTTACGTTCAATGAAAAGACACTAAGGCTTTGAAACATAAGGGTGAAAACAGATGGCAGTAGGGAGGAGTCCAAAGACCTGAGAAGCTCTAAAGCCATCATAAGGTTTGTATTTTCCTCATACCATGAATGACATCAGGATCTAACATCCAATAGTTGAGCCTGGGTGTGTGGCTGTATAGTATTGCAACATTCTCTGTTTGATGCATTCCATTAGATGGAATGGTATGCAAAAACTGGCTGCCAGACCAAACCTTCTTTCTATCAGCACAGCCATAACAGATTAGATGGGGGTCGATATGCAAACAGGCAACAGAGTCCAGTAATCGCAAGCCACACGCACATACACACCCACGGAAATACAAATAGACCAACAAATTGGACACTGTATACATAGAATTTACATCTCAGTCTTCCCATCTGAAAAAGATAAATAAGGATGTGTAATCTGTTTCAACTCTTGGTAGAGGGAGGGCGTATAGGACAGAGAGAGAGAAAATAAGGCACTAAAAGACCCCCCTTCCCAAATCAGCATATGTGGTGACGGATGACACATTTATTTTTCTACAAAGGTTGTGTATATGTAAAACTGCTGAGGTGCATCAAGATGTCAAGTACTTTGGGTGGCCACCCAGGTTGCTTTGGAAATTAACCAGATGGAAGTATAACTACAGCGCTGAGGATGTGGAGTCTCTGTCTCTCTCTCACTCTCTCTTTCACTCACTCTGTCCTTGTTTTTCATAAGCCTGTAGAATAAAACTAGAACATATTGTGGAGGGGCTGACAGCGCTTGAGGCCACACAGTGATTTGGTTGATGTGTAGGGAAGTTATAAATTGTTCAGATAAGACAGTTCTGTAAGTACATACAGCATATTATCATATGTGTGGGTGTGTGTATCAGTATGTCTGTTTTTACTATGTTTTCAGACCATGATTGTAGATTTGTTTAAACAGTCTTGTGTGCAAGAATTAAGCAAAAATTAAGCAAAATCACAGTATTTACTTTCAGTCCCATGAGATAGAAGATAAAACATTTCAGTTGTATTGTTTATTTTGATGTCAATTTGATGTCATAAACGTTAAGGTATGAATTGTGGTAAATTGCCTGGTTAACTTTAAAAAGGCTTAGCTTATAGTATCTATTATAATAGTTTATAATAAATCTGCTTTGCATGACAGCTTTCCTCCGCTGTGTTATAGCAGACTCACACTGGACCTCTGCCTGTTGCTGACAGACATGATGCAGAAATGCAGAGTAAAAAGTGTTTCATGAGTGTAAATGATCACCACAACAGCACAGATGCTGCAGGACCTCCTGTGACCCCAAAAGTGTAATGGAGACACATAGACTCTGACCGTTAAGATACAGCTACCATTATTGACAACAACTCACCAGCAGGCCAAAGATAACCATTGTGGTTTGCGTGTGGGTGGCAAGGCAGTGTGATTTGAGGTGGTGGGCCTGTGTTCATTTTACCTCACTGTTATGTTTAAATGTTTAGGGATATCCAATCACTTCTGCTGTTGGTGTGGCCACCTCCCTCTCTTCCTTGGGCAGCACAGGGGCTCGTTGAAGATGAAAGAAAGGAGTGTGTTTGCATTTTTTTCACTGTGGTGTTGTGCTCCTCTCTTCCCCATAAGAGGGTTTAACAAAAACAGAACCATATCTGTCTTGTTGTTCTTAAGTCACAGTGGGGCTGCGAGTTCTGTTCTCCCCTATCATTCTAATAACTACTTCCATCATTCAGGCAGAAGAAAGACAAAGTTCCTAGAAGAAAGAAAGTTCCTAGAAACCAAGTATGATTAAAGCACTACCACACTCTTAATTTTTTTTCAAGTTTTTGGTTGCATTTCTACGCTTCTGTCTGAATAGTGCTGAATTTATTTTGGCTCATATTGGAGAAATAAATAAGGGTGTTTTAAGCCAGCAAACCAGATCTAAAATATAATCAGTCTGTGTGTGTGCTTATCATTTATTTAGACTTGACCAGCAGGTTTCAACTGAATGGAGGACATACAGATTCAGTCTGACTTTTTTGGTTTTAATCAATTGGTTACACTGTGCCACATTTCCACATACGGACCACACATGTCTAAAACAGCTTATAATACCTCACTGTGGTTCAACCATCATATAATTGTGACACCCAGAAGTTACGTTTTTAACACTTTTAAAGTGTGACAAATGGGTCAAGGTCTGGAATGGTATGAATGGCTATGACTTAACACAACATGCATTCAGGAAATATGAGTAGCAAAACCAAATGTCTTTATTTGAGACCCATTGGGCAGTACTTCATAAATGCACCATAGACAAGGTCGGAATTAAGCTGGATACCGGAATCACCACCAACACACCCACACAAAAAGGCATCTGAGGGTTGAGGACATTCTTGACTCCAGTACAGCTTTAACAGCAGGGGATTTAGTTGGTTTGGAGGTGATTACATCATCCCGTGGACCCTGTGTGGTGTCTATCTCAGGCTGAGACCAGTTGTCTGTCTGTCTGTTTTTCAGAGCTGTTCCAAGCTGACATGGACGAGTTCTGCCAGTACTATGGAAGGAGGGATGGAGGCCTGTGCTTTCCAGATTTTCACCGAAAGCAATTGCGGCAGGATTCCAACTACCTGTTAGACGAAAAAATAGAAGAGATTAACAGGTACACCTGATTTGATTTCACACACA
>JBAJNP010008868.1:0-19309 GCA_036877545.1 Yasuhikotakia modesta
GATACTAATGTAGATGTTCCCTTGTCTGGACTCAGGCAGACAAATACCCAAAAAATGCTGTTTGTGTGCCTGTGCAGCTTGAATCAAGATGGTTTTTATTTCAAACAAAGGGTGAGTAGTTGTAGTTGTTTTATTTCTAAAAGCTCCTTTAACTAAAGGTTATAGTAATAAATAGTTCTGTATTTGTGTATTTTGTGTTGTCTGCTGGTTTCAGAGCACCACAAAAGGTGTGCCTCTGGTAAGCACCTGCAAAACAGCCCTGACTGCTTACATGGGTCATGTGACCGCTGTAACTGTCTGATATAGATGCTCAATGTGTGCTGCTGACACATGGTTGCTTACAGCAATGTTTGGTACAACTCGGACCATATGGTTACTTTCATATCGATCAATTAATGACACTAGCCTGGAGAGGTTTTAATGTAACACGATAACAACATTGAAACCCATTTGAACATTTGTTGGATTGTCACTCCAGCTTTAACTTTCCATCACTACTGTTTTCCGAATACAGTGCCTCCAGCACATATGAGTGCAAGGGAAGAAATACATGAGGGCTGTTATGCATCACATGATATGTTGTGAGCTGTGCACGTGGCCTGTGTGTGTGTGTGCATGGTAAAGAGAGAATGAACAGGACGCATGGTTAAGTCTCCATGTTAGCGTGTGCCCTACCCTGACTAGTGTTTGTTTTACACAGTAGGGTTGCAATGCTGTTCTAGTAAGCGACTTTAAAGCTTTGAGTGTGTGCTATGAAAATTGCTAATAATTTTTAAAACATTTTGTAAGTGAGACAAGCAATTTAGTAATTTAGGAATTTATTTACATCAAGTTTTTTGCAGATGCTTTTATCCAAAGCGACAGTGTATTCAAGATATACATTTTATCATTGCATGTGCGTCCTGGGAACCCACAACCTTTGTGCTGCTAATTAAATACTTTACATGTTTTTTTATTTATAGATGCAGTTATTATTGATATACCTGTGTTATGTTAAATTCAGGCCCTTGATTTATCACTGTATTACTAGGACTGAATTCCTGGTGTTTGTGAATCTAGTTGTCAGGATTAAGCACTAACTATCCAACATAATGTAAAGGTTTTCAGATCCTGTCATGCAGAATTTGTCAAATTATCTACCTCTAGTTAGGCTCTAGTGAATCATAATATAACAGCATAAGTTAAAGTCACAAATAGGTCAGTGCAGTCAGTGATGCTAAGCAACCAGTGTAGTGTGTAAGAGACAGATTTGATGACATGATAACACCAGATTGAGGTCATATAAAACATATATAAACATATCTCACATTTCGTTTCATGAATTTCACAACATTTAGGGCAGTCTTTACCTGAGGTCACATCTGTTACAGTTAGTCAGGGTGTCTGTCATCTGTGTTGCTGGGTAGGATGAAAACTTAAAATATGGGTGGACTGCGATGGTTTGTATATTTGTGTGTTGATAGATCATCATCTGTAATTAAAACTAAATAAGGGGGTTTTTGTTTGGTAGCCATCTGGAAATGATGGATGTCACATGATATGTAAAGTGGAAACAAGTCTGTGTAAGAGGAAGTGTGGACACTTCACTAAAAAACCACATCAGTGAGAGATGTCGCCTGCTGTTTGATTCATGTAAGACAGTTGTGTCTGCTTTAATGTTAAGGGACTTTGTAATCTAGATTAGTGTTGCACAGTGTTATATTATAACACATAAGAGACTGCTTGGCACAGAGTTTATTTTTTGTGTTATAATAAGGTGCTGTCACAGAAAAATGTAACTTCTGTGCGAATTGTGCCAACTGATACAGCTGTTTATTTGCATGCACTGTCTGCCTTGTTTTAATACCTGATAAGTTGGCATGAAACAAATTGTTGCTTGCTTTTAACTCCAACCCCGCAGTCTGTGCTAACCGCCCATATTGCCCAACCCAATTTTTACTTATGAAATATCATGTTGTCATCAGATTTATTTACTAGAAAATAATTTTTTTAGTCATAATTATTGTGCCTAAGAAATTTTAAAATTGTTAGTTATAAGATTTGGTTTAAATGGTAAATTATTTCCTGAACAGGTTAAATCAAGTCGATTTAGGTGTATAAGCATGCAAGTTGTTGTCAAGACAGGATAATCAGGACTAGCCTGTGTCCACACCTACAAATCACATCAAACGGTAACACCACACTGGTACCTAATGGTCCTAGTTAATATGGATTAGATGTACGTTGAACTTATGTTATAAACCAAACGTTTATCTGCTTGCTTTATAATTACTTCAAAGATATCAACATGTTTGAAGCTTTGCCATCTAATATGAAAGGTGGGTTGTGATTTTATGTAATATGATTTGCGTTTGTGTGCATTTAGTGTCTTTAATTAGTGTTATTAAGCAACGTAACCCCTGGGCTCGAAACGATCACATACTGCATATCACAGCCTATGTTGTAACATGCCTGGTGCGTTACTGTTGTATAGTCATAACAATTACAATGTGATGTGTGTGTTGTTTACTTCTAGTGTTTTGTAAGGGCTTAAATAAAAGGTTTGTGATTAATTCAATATAAATTTCAATAAGTTTATGTCTGTTAGTTAAAACCTTCAGATCTTTTGATCATGTTGTATTCTCCACTATAATACATACTCAGACAAACAAAACACGCCCTTCTTGCTGTGAGCTGGGAAACTCAGAGTACACAGAAGTTCTCATAAGCTCTTGGTACAACAGTTTTACCTGTGATTTTATTAAAGGTTATGTAAGGCCATGCATTACAGTGATTTTACCACATCAAAGCAATGTTCACAGTGTGAAGTGGAGGAAGAGTAGAAGTTTATTATTACCCATAATAAAATCAAGTGCATGTTTATAGCCATTTTACAACATCTCCTGTATGTGGTTCATTCAGTTAGTGTTTATAGTTGGCACCACAACATTAAGAGTGTTCTTTCTTAATGTACTATATCGTATTAACTACCGCTATTCCTAAATGGCATGGGGGCTGATTGATAAAATGAATGAATTAAAGGTTTTAAGTCATGTTTTATCTGCCAGGTCTGTAGTTGGAGGTTTTAATGCCTTTTAGTGGTTTAATGGTCTTTACAATGTTGGAGAACCAGTGTTGCCAGATCCCGCTATAAAAACAAGCTGCCTTGTCTGGCAAAGGGCTGTGAATCAATGAGAATATTGATTTCTGAATTGTAGTCATATAAAAAATAGTGATATTCTCTTTTTGCATGTTAGCTGGACAGAACTGCTGTTTAGCCTGACTTCACCTAAGAAGTAACATTTATGTTACAGTTGATGCTGGATTTATTGGTGAGATGGTAATGAAACAAACTTAGCCAAAAGTTTAAGAGATATACTGTCACAACAATGACAGCATTTTACCTGAAGTTGTGTTTGACATCATTCCTGTAGGGTACTGCAAGGTAGAATAATGTCATTGTTGTGATCATTTTGTTTAATCTCCAGTTAAAACTATTAAGCTTCTCCTGGAGCCTGTGGACAAGCACTGTAATGTAATTCTTTGCCCATGTGTAATGGTTGGCAGTAGGTGGCATGAGTCTGTATAAAGCTGGGCTGGTGAGCATAGCTGGTAGGAGGCTAATGTGAAAAAAAGTTAGAGAAAGAGTTTAGAAATGTCAGGGTGAGTGAAAGCCTCTATATCAGCTCTCTCTGTGTGACATAATTTGATCCCTGATCCTCTTCACCACCTCCTAATGCCATTATCTCCCTCAAACAACATCAGTCTGGGCTCTGAGCATCATCTGACACCCTGAACCACCTCTGAGAACAATGTAGTGTATTGTAACACCTTCAAAAGCAAGGAGCATTTTCATTTAATATTTAATCATGGAATGAATACGTGGCGGGTTAATAAAAGGCATTAGCTTCTGAAAATATGTTTTTAACAAGCATTTTTTTAAAGAAGAGGATTAATTGAGAAGACGAGAGCTTCTTTTCTGTGTAAACAGAGGGTAAGATTGCATACGCAACCAATTTCTTCTCAAATCATTTTAAGCCTGATTCAGTACTCCACTTTTACTAGACTTTACTGTAGACCCAACATGAAGCAATATGTTTAGGAACAACAAGTAGTTTGTAGTAGACAACAATCAAAGTCTATCATCACAAAAAATCTCATCACTTAACCTTAAGATTAGTGTCCCTTAATACTGAAAATGGGATATCCTAAAACAGCTACCATACCACATTAGTTGCCATGGCAGTGGTATGGCAGTCCTTGAATATTTTCTCACAGTCCTCACAACTCTACAGTTGAAAGGTGTTTTAAATTGCAATGTCAGTCCTTCGAGCAAGTGAACGCATTGAACATTTAAACTTCTTTTGTGGAGTTCCAGGTGTTTCTACACTGTCCTTTTCACTTAGACTAATCCTTCCACAAGAACCGAACTTGTTTTGGTGTGTGTTATTTGAATCATTATAGTATAAAATAAAGTCATGTAATAAATATAATGGTGGCGATCTGGAAGCTGCCCTTCCAATGTGTTTTCATTTTGGAAGTCAGCTTTATTAGATTGTCCTTGCTGAACTTTGTTGGTTTTGCCTTGTTATATGAGTGCAAAGCAAACCAGCAGTTAGTCTTCCTGTGTTTGCGCACACTTCCCTCCTGAAGAACAAAGCTGTTCGCTTTGAATGAGACACTCTGCAGTTGAGATGGTGTTGTTTTTTTCTGGACGATTTTGTGCGTCATTTTGCCTCAGCAGGTGGCATAATATACAAAAACACATATCTGACATGACTGTACAGCAGCATGATGAATCAGTTTTCTTTCAACTAACTTCCCAGGAGTCTTATGAAGCACTCTTCAAGACTCACTAACACAAAGATTTAATATTGAACAATGTGTGTTAGCCAGCACTAGAGCTGTTGAACGAAGGTTGTTCGCTCCATTAATGTATTTCCCTACTGATCTCTTGGTGTCATGTTGAGGGGATTGGCATTCTCAACTCTCAAATGAAACATCTGCCACATAATCTATCATTTGTCTTCTTAGTAACAGTGATGCAGGGTACAGATGATTCAGATGGTTGAAGGTTGAGTCTCCTTCAACTACCCAACATGTTCATTGTCAGTGTTGTTTTGGACCCATTGATCACCAGATGACGCATCAACACGCTGCAGTGGTGTAGAGGTTGTGCTTGCCAGAACTTCAAGAGTGTGATTTATGCCTGGGCTGCTTGTGACTAATAAAGCCTGAGCAGCATTTTGAAGGCTCACCATATGGACATGTTTCAGCAATTGGCAATCAAACCTCTGAGGTTGCACAAAAGAGAGAGGAGTTTCGGAAGGTTTAAGTTTACATGTTAATAAAGATTAAGATACAACAGACTCAAGACACTGTTCTGACAGCAGAGGTTTTAAACTCTGGTAAGCTGGTAACTGTTTGTGAAAAGATTGAACTTGACGAAACATGCTTGGATTGACATTTTTATTAGTCACACAGAGATTATTGGTGCTGTATGTAAAATGCCCTGTCGCAGTTCCAGCATGTATAAAGCTGGTTTAAAGGATAAACCAGATTTGGTCTTTATCTGGTTTCAGTTGGAATAGCTCAACTCTATTGGCCATCTATTTAAGTGTTAAGGAGGCTGTCTTGTGGCAGTTGACTCACTGCACGACTCAAACCCATTTCCATCAGCTGCCTTACTTGTTATCACACAAAGCACTGCAACAATACTCTGCCATCAGAGCACACAGCAGGCAGGCCGATTATGGACCGGAGATTTATACATGTTCACAGAAATGGTCAGTCTATTGGAAAGGTTCAACAGGGGTAAGGATTTGTTAAAATGTCTTTGTTTGGACCCATAAGGGTTTTACAGTTTACAGCTAGTCAGAATCTGTGTAAAATTATAACTTTTAATAACTTTAATTATTTTAATCTTTTTTTGTTAAAAGAAATGTTAAAACATGTTTAGTGGATATTCTGAATGTGGGATTGTTAATGGGTGAAAAGCAGTAGGCCACCTACATAGAAACTAAGTAAACTAAGTCATCCAGATGGACCAGTTTAACATTTAACGGTCATTAAGTCAAAAATAAACCTGTCTGACCACCTTAAGTTACCCACAGTTAATTCATTTTATATTGACTTAGCATGATAGACAGATCATGTATTTTCCAGAGAAACAATATACTAACTGTCTGCAGGACTTAATTTAAGCAAGATGTGAGCACAAGGCAGAATGTTTTCTGTAATGTGTTTCATATTACAATGCTTTTCTGATTCCCTCTTTATATATCTATGAGAGATTGGGGCTAGTTAGTTATCATGTTTTTTTACCCGGTTGAATATTCCTCAGGGTTAGTTTATTTTCAGTTTTTGTATGGACAATTATTTTCTAGCTGGTTAAAACCAACACACAAAACAACTGCTACAGAAAATAACCATTTATGCAATTGGTGTTTTGATTATATAAAGTACATTATATGCTGGCATAAAAATTTTATTGTTTCTGAGGCAGTACTTTCAAAGTGTAGATTACATTTAAAGCAATCTAAATACAATCCAAGTATATATCCGTACAAGGTAATATATCAAACAAGATGAGACATTATTTATTTGTAGCAATTGTTATGTAACAATTACAGCATGTTGGCAGTAAAATGTAGTTGATTTGCATTAGCCACTGTGGAGTGTGTGTTAGTTAAAAGTTGTTGTTGTGTCCCTGTGTCCTCATGTGACCTCCTCTGCTGTATGTTGGTCTGCAGATGACAGTGTGTGCAGTCAGACTGTGTTCCAGCTGCAGTGCAGCGGTGAGAGTCTGCGGCTGCGCTGTCACTTCCACTCTAAACACATGTCTGTATGGAGAGAGAGGGAGAGCACAATGTACCCTGAAGTGTCTGATGTTCTCCCAGAAAAAGAGAGCGTGATGTGGTGTGACATCTTCTACAGAAACTGCTGTGTGGCAGCATGCTTAATCCTGCTTTGGTTTTGTGTTGTACTTTGAATGTCTTTTCACTTGAATCGAAGGATGATGTGTTAAGCTGTTATTTGTCCTCATTTCTGTGCACGAGTTTTTGTTTTAGTCATGTGACCTTTGCTGCAAATCAGCGTTTCCCCTTAGGAAAGAAAAATAACAAATGACATGGCAACACTAAGATATAAAAACACTAAGATATAACACTAAGATATAACAAAGAATCTTTCCTGTTTGAACTCTGAGCTCTGTTCTATGTTAACTTTGGACTCCAGTCCAGTGTCATGAGTGGCCGGACCACAGATTAACGCTCTCCCTAGAGTAAGAAATCACATAGGGGATCCTTTGTTTAGGAGGGTCTAGGCATGGCTCATACATTTACAAGTCGCTGGAGTCCCTACGCGATTGGCTGATGGGGAGCTGTCTGCGTTTGCGAGAGGCACGCGTTGTCTGTGGCAGCAGCAATATGAAGCCTCTCTCCGTGCTGATCATGCAAACCTGGGCTGCCCGCTCTGCATCTGCCACTATCGCCACTAATTCTTCTAATGCTGAGGGAGGCAAGATGGCCACCTTTTAGGATTATGTTGCCCAAAATTGAGGGACTGCCTCTGAGGATTGAGAAGGTACAAACCCCAGACTGGGATTCTATGGCTTTTGTCTCAGCTAGACGTTTGAAATAGCTTATGACTGTGTGTGTGTGCTGATAGCTTTGTGTGTTTACGAGTGTTCTTGTTGTCAGTGCTGAATGAGTCACTGTTTTGGTTCATGTTTCTGACAGGGTCTAAGAAAATTGTCAAACCAAAAATAAGGTATTGAAGGTTTTTAAGGGATTAGGTGCTTTCCTCACCTTAAGTTTTTAATTTTCAGTTTCTATTAGATTTTTTTTATCTGCAGGAACATTGTGTGCTGTACAGTTTCTTTAATGCAAGACTTCAGAAATCAGTGTGTTAGTGAGTTTAGGTTAGCAGGGGGCAGCTGTGAGTGTAATTCACTTGTACTCTGTTGAGTTTTTTTTATTTTCATACTGAAGTTCTGAAACAGGAAAGCAGCAGTGTATGAATGAAGAAAACCCGTAAGTTCAGAGAAATACACACACCAGGAAGGAAGCAAGCATGCTTTTTAGAATTTGTGTTACAGCCTTGGTGCTCTGAAACTGTGCACGCAAAGCAGCTTTAGCTAACTATTCTCTTTGATGTGTTCAGAGGGGGTTGAGAAAGCCTCACCAGACACTCGGTAGTAACCGAGCGACTTGTTCTAAAGATACACATACGGCAGAAGTCTTACATTTTTTAGGATGATGGCAAACCTTTCTGTTCCTTCTAAATTGCATGACAGTATTTACACCACAAAAAGATCATTACATGTACACATACCCAAGGCTGTATACATAGTATCTGTTTGTGTACTTAGGAATTGGACCATGCTGCTGCTAGCACCATACTTTATGGCTGGAGCTGTGTGATATTGCTTCCATCTGTGTTATTCTCTCATAGAATAAAGCAGTGCTTTGTCTTCTTGAATTAGAGCGTGATGTGTACGTCCTTCAGTCAGATACACAGGGTGTCAGATCTCCTCCCTTCCTTCTCTTTAGGTTGGACGCTCCCCTCGGTTTTAACTTTCCCTGGTAACGCTTCCTAGGGGAAGCTTCTTAGGATTCTGGCTGTGTGTGTGCCTGTTACTGCAATTAAAAAAGCAAAAAAGTCAAGTGTGACTGAGTTTTCAAGGCTTCAGACACAACAAATCAGGAACAAAGATGCAGAGGCACTGCTGGGAGAGACTCACGTTTGATGTGCTGAGAATCAACAAATGGTCCTGCTCAGCATCTAGAGAAGTTTTCAGTATGTAATAAAGATGATTGTAATGTCTTTGAATTCATATGAATTCACAAAGTATGCATAAACTTGGTTACGTTGGTTTACGACACAGTTTATTCTGTTTGTAAACATAATTAGTTTTCAAGAGCAGAATTTGAAAGCTGTTTTTAGATAAGCTGGTAACATTTGAAACCTAACTTTAAAGTTAAAATAGTCAAAATACTATGTATGTAAAATAAACTTTCATTTTAGCATATAATAAATTCTTGACCTTCTTTAAAGCATTACAACTGCACATTTTCTTTTGCCCTTTAACATTAATCAATAAAGCAAACACTTTAGTTTGACCTGTAGGTGACATGGAATTTTAATTCTGGTAAAAAGGAGATCTTTGATGCTCGGCTAGTATCATATAAAGTATATATCATAAGCTGTGTTTTCCCCTATTAATTGTCATTAAAGCTGCAAGTTTACTAGAAAACAATGCAAGTTTTAAATTACATTTTGCCTTTTTCCTGTTATAAGCCAAATAAAAATGTAAAGGGACAATGAAAAGGGAAAGGACTACAGATTACATTTGTGTTTGTTTTTATGTTTTGCTCAAGTTCTTGCCATTTTTCTGACGTAACTACTGATCTTCTGTGGCACCAGCTGTCATAAGTTATGATGACCAACTGCAGTATGCAATGCCTCACATCACCGCCAAAACATGCTGAACAATTTCTATGTTTTTCCACTCCCTAGGTTGAGTCAGAAGGCTACTCAGTAAATGGCACAGGTTCAGAGCAGATGGAGAAGACTAGTGTGGCACCAGAGGAAGAAGCTCATTTCATATCCCTGACACACACTGTTCCACCTGACATTCCCACGCCTTTACAGCATGGCTTGCAACCAGTACATTCTGGAAAGGCTCCCTGGACCACTGATGGCAAAGATGTTCTTCTCACTCACAACATCTCTATAACCTGTCAAAATGGTGCTGAACGGATGAAACCAAACACTGAGAAACATGTGAGTCTTGCCGACCCACAAGCCATGTCTCGCAGAACTACAACTTTGTTTAAGAAAACTATTCCTCTGAAGAAGATTAAAGTGGAAGAACAAGGCATGGAGTTTAATAACCAGCACTCAAAGCACTTAGAAACCAGCATTGACTATGAAGATGCGTTATCCACACTGGCAGCAGTAGTTTGCTTCTCCAGTACAGATAGGGAAGCTCTTGAGAAAAAGCTCTTTGGACCTCAGGCCTCAGACTTCTGTTCTTTCAAATCTGAGCCAAAAGAAGAACCATATCAGTGTGAGTCAAATCAAGAAGAAGGTCTATTGGAACCTCCTCACAAAGGTAACATTGCATCTTTACCCAGTGTCCAATCTCTGGGCCATCATAGGAATATTAGTGTTGATCAGGCTATAGCTATTGAGGCCTTGACACAACTGGCAGCTGTGCCAGAAATAGTGCCCTTTAAAACAGAAAACCAGAGGCAGCACTCTCAGCTAGAAAGCACAACATCTACAAATTCCACCTTAAGCGACCACATACCTATTCAAGAGGCTAAATCAGTTTCACAAGGTTTCTCCAACAAGGTTTCAGTAATCAGTTCATCATTGCACCAGACATCAGTCATCCGCAGCCCAGTTAACAGACAGACCAACTTCACTTCAGGCACTTTTAAGAAATATAAACATGGTGAAGGCACAACTATCTCAAGAAGGAGGGATGAAGAGGAGGTTGCAGCTCAGCTGGTGCAGCTGGCGTTCATGATTGAATCCAGGCAAATGCAAATTTCAGAAAACAGTCCCCCAAAAGGTATGCCACCTCAAACCATGAAATATAATCATAACTTTTTGGGGCAGAGCTTGAAAAAGCAAAGAAAACCTAGAATGACACCATCAAAGCCTAGGATATCAAAGAAGAAAGCAGGTGAGGTTGAGGGCAGCCATTGCAGGATTCCATTAGCCAGACGAACACCCAACAGAAAAACTCCACTAAAGGCCACGATTCAGCAAGCCATCTCACAACAAAAGATGAGGTTTCAGCACAAGAAAAGTCCATTTATTCCACAAGCTCAGATAGATCTGAAAAAATACATAGCGGAGGCTCACCACGAGAACAGACAACTGTTATATTACAGCAACTCTCTGAAAAAAGAGCACTTAGGCTCTGGTAAACAGAATGGCTTTCATTTTAAATATGATCACACAGTTCAAAGTGACTCTATGTCTCCACCAAATGGACTTTTTAACAATCACGCAAATGAACATGTAGGTGCTAATCAGTGTCAGAGGCATGAATGTGAGCAACAAATGATTTCTCAGGTATCGAAATCCAGCAGCGTGCTAAATCATGGTGCTAAACAACAACCTCAGCATGCCATGCCCAGTGTACCCTGTAAAGACATGTCGCAAAGCCCAGGGATGAACTGTAAAGCCAGCTTTAACTATGATCATCAATACTTCCACACAAATCAAAATGGGTATTACAAAGTGGAGAAAGCTGGTAGTGTGACGGTATTGTCTGCACCCACTGTAAATTTGGAAAACAATGACTTGAAGCACACTGGAGAACAGACACCCCCCAAGCATACGCTCAACAGCTTCTTGGAGTCTCCAGTGAGGTTCCTGGATACACCAACCAAAAATCTCCTCAAAACCCCACCTAAACAATGCGCAGAACTGCCCTCCTGTGACTGTGTGGGTTAGTCATCTTATAAGTCATATCATAAGTCATATTATAATATTAATCTATAGACTGATTTGGGTGGTTTGCTAGCAGTTCTTTTCATTCATCTAATTGCAATTTCCTCCACAGAGCAAGTTATTGAAAAAGAGGAGGGTCCGTACTACACCCACCTTGGATCCGGCCCGACTGTAGCAGCAGTGAGAGAGATGATGGAGAACAGGTGAACTGTCTTTTAACTGGCATCTTCAAATACTGTAGCATGGGGCAACACTGTTACAAAAATATCACTATGCATGTTGCAGATTTTGCATATAGGCTAACTCTAGATGTTGTAACAGGAAGCCCATGAATGGGTTCAGGGGGCCCATAGAGTGATTTACACCACAGAGGCTGAGAGTTTACTGCTGAACTGCAATAGATATGAGAGGCTGAAGGTGTGGTGATACTGTTTCCCATCAGCCTGACATTCATACTAAAAGGACAAAACTTGTTAGCAAGCACTATTGAGAACTAGCTTATTTTCTAACATTCAAGTAGTATAAAGCCCAGCATAACACATGGCTTAGATTGGATGTCATTGAAATTACAGAACAATCACTTTCAATATTTCTAGTGATTGCAGTTCTGACTTCGTGTCATTATTGTGCTACATTTGTAATTGTCAGTTACTTTATTTCTTTTTGTAAATAAAGCTAACATTTAATGGGATACTGTCTGTACTGTGCAAAAAATTAGATTGTGTCTAATTTTAGTGTCTAAAACCATCTTTTTAGTTTTTAGTAAGTTTTTATTTAGTTAAGTTTTTGTTGATATTTAAAACAAAACATTAACTTTAAGGCATTGTAATGCCTCGATGTATACAAAGTTGTTTTATAAGAATATTTAAAAGACATGCTTATTTTCTATGTAACAAAATTACTGAAATATTAGTAGGAAATTACTTTTCTCCCTGCACTGCTGTAATCACAGGTATGGTGAGAAAGGCAAGGCCGTCCGTGTGGAGGTTGTGGTCTACACCGGCAAAGAGGGGCGGAGCTCCCAGGGGTGCCCAATCGCCAAGTGGGTCAGTGACTTGTATAAAGTATAACATGGTCTATGAAGAGGTGGCAGAATGTATGTTGATGCATGTGTTGTACTCTCCAGATCATTCGTCGTGGAAGTGATGAGGAGAAGTTGTTGTGTCTCGTGCGGCAGCGTGCCGGTCACTGCTGTCAGAACGCTGTGGTGGTCATTTTGATCCTGGCCTGGGAGGGCATTCCACGTGCCATGGCGGACAAGCTGTACGAGGAGCTCACACAGACTCTCTGTAAATATGGCTCGCCCACTAGTCGCCGCTGCGGCCTCAATGAGGAGTGAGTCACAGTGACATGAGGACAGAGTGTGTGGGGATGAATCACACACACACTCCCTCACACAGTTACAAGAGAACATTTTGGAGGTTGCACTTGATGAAGTGTTTATGAGGCATAAGTTTTTGTTTTTTTTTAAAGACTTTAGAGCAACTCCCTCACACCATAGTTTTGTAACAGTGGATTTTCTTGCTGAAAAGACCAGCTTAGAACTGCATAAATTGTGGCATTGAAGCAGTTATCATTTACACACCCTCATGTTCATCTGAACGCCTGTGAATTTTGTTTCTTTGGATCACAAAAGGAGGAAGTGTGACAACTATAGTCTCCATTGACTTTTATTGTGGAAGAAAACAGCGTCAACATTCATAAATGTATTCTCTTGTGCTATACAGAAAAAGATGGTCAAACATGATTAGAATGAGTGAATATGTGGGTCCACAATTACAAAACGTTCTGTTTTGGGGTGATAAAACTATAAGATTGAGAAACTTATGACACTTATTAGCTGTGCTTTATTTTCAGCATTGTTGTTAGTCAGTATTCTAGATTTCTAAATTCTTAATGCTGGTTTCCGTAATGTACTTCTTTTTTAATATCTATTTTCTCTTTTCTTATAGCCGTACATGTGGATGCCAAGGTCTGGATCCAGAGACCTGTGGTGCCTCTTTCTCTTTTGGTTGCTCCTGGAGTATGTACTTCAACGGATGCAAATTTGCACGTAGCAAAACCCCCCGGAAGTTTAGGCTACAGGGAGACTACCAAGAGGAGGTGAGCCCCTGATGGACAGTTAAATTATCATATAAATTAATATTGGTCAGGATTATATAGTTCTGTATATTCAACTTTAAATTTTTTACTTTATATTTAACTTTATATTTAACTTTTTTTAAATGTGAGTGTGAGTGTATACCAATATACCAAAATAACTATGTTTACCATAAATTGGTTAGACTGTTGCCCCCTAGTGGCAATAATTCAAACAGCTTAATTAAGTATTACATTATTCACATGGCACAGTAGTGTCAGAGTTATCATGATTTGAACCAGCCCTCAGATGTTTCAGTATGGTTGATTTTTTTACATCTTTTTTTAGGAGGAGAAGTTGGAGAAACATCTGCAGAACTTAGCAACAGATTTGGCCCCTGTGTACAAAAAACTTGCTCCCGAGGCCTTTCAGAACCAGGTGGGAATCAAATCTTTAAAATGTACTTCTTTGAGCTCAGTGAAGGGTGGCTGAATAACGTGTTGATGAATTTGTCTTTTCAGCCAGAACTGTGTTGACATTTAGCACTTTATGCCTTTAATTATCCTAAATACAAACTGTTCATATAAATTCCTTATATAAAACTTCATAGAAAATACCTTTATAGACAATAAAATATATGTGTACTTTTCCAAAGTATTTAAAATACATTTCCAAATTTCCAAAAGTATTTTTTGTGGTTGGAGTCCATAAAAAATATCTGCCATAACAATATTCTCTTATAGTTGAGCTCAGGGTTTGATCATTTCAATCAAAGTTATGTGATATAATGGTTGTAGGTAGACACTGATGTGTTTCACTGATAGTTTCACTGATAATATAACACTATATACCCTTTAGACTAACATAATTTCAGAGTGATATCAACAGTGTGTTTAATAGAATGCAAAATGTGTGCGAACTGAGATGTTTGTAGACAGCAATACAAGTGTTGTGATGATGTCATCTTTCAGGTTGAGCAGGAGCAGTTGGGGCAGGACTGTCGGCTGGGCACGAGAGAAGGTCGACCGTTCTCTGGTGTAACTGCATGTGTGGACTTCTGTGCTCATGCCCACAGAGACACACATAACATGACCAATGGAAGCACTGTGGTGAGCCTCATCGCTAGTATTAAAGAATCACATCTTTTGTCATTCTAAAGTCATTTTTGGAAAATGACCTAACTGGTCAACTGGTCATCAACCAGTTAGTTCTAAAAAAGAACTAACTGGTTGAGTAGCTTCACAAGTAGATTTGGCTATGCTGGACCATCTAGCTGAAATTCATGCTGGTCTTTTCAGTAGAGGAGAAACAATTTCCCTGAAATGGGGATTAAGAATGTGCAAAATGTTTGTTTAAAAACTCTATTTAAGTTTTTTTGTGTGTAATGTGTAAATTCAAAACAGATATGTTGTACAAAAACTCTATTTAAAGTTGGCTTTTTTGATCTGCAGGTATGCACTTTAACCAAGGAGGACAACCGTGCGGTGCGGAACATTCCAGAGGACGAGCAGCTTCATGTCCTGCCCCTCTATAAGATCTCAAACATGGATGAGTTTGGCCATGTTGAGGGCCAGTGGGCTAAAATAAAGACTGGGGCCTTGCAGGTGCTCTCTGCTTTCCCAAGAGAGGTGCGGCTATTGGCCGAGCCTGTCAAGTCAGCCCGCAAGAAGAGGACGGAGGCCAAAAGAGCCCATACTGAGAAACTTGGCGCTCTGTCCAACAAGCAGGTCACCCCTGTGAAAGTGAGGAATGAGTCTCCTAAAGGTATCACCAGTTAAACCTGCATACAAGTTGGTTTATTACTAAAGCAGAGTTTTCCCAAAGGGGCGTGAAATGCTAGGGGACTGTGAGTTCCTTGGTAATTAAAGAACAAAAGTAGATGCTTTTTCTATTTGAAAAGTTTTCTGAACCAATTTTTCAAAATAATAATCAGAAAGGAAGCAGTTGTCAAGGCAACAAGTAGGCGTTGTTGATACATGGTACAGGATGTGCTGTGCCTGAACTTCTGGTTAAACTCTCAGGTACTCAGTCAGACAGCAATGTGACAACATTACTCGCCACATTAAATTAGGAGTTTGTCGATTGTTTTTTCTTCTATTATGTAGTATAACAGTCACCCAATAGTAAGTAATAAAAATTGATGATAAATCATTGTAATTAATGACGCTGTGTACACAGTGTTTTTGGTGTTTATAGTGTTGAAACCTTAGTTGATTATAATGGGAACATCACCTACTTTTTATTTTCTCTTGTTTTAAATAGATTTGCATTGTTAACTTTAATGCAGAGCCTTTGCCTGTACAAGATACTCTTGTTTGTTTTGATTAAGAAACATTATTTGCTGAAACAAAGAAATTTCTCAGAAGACTAGATGAGAGGAGCTGTTAGGCCCCAAATTTATTCTCTAATATCTTGATGCGCTTTAGGTTTTACAAACTTGTATTCCTTCTCCAGCTAGTTTCTATGTGTTTTTGACTTATTATTTTCATTTTTTACTCCACAGGTTTTAAACACGCCCCTATTGAACATTCACCAGCTTTGGAAAAGGAAACTTACAATGTATGTTCCATCATGCGATTGTCTGGGGTTCCAGAAATAGGAAGCCAATTGTCAGACTTCTGTTTATCTAATCAGTTCAACCAAGAAAACACATGCCCCACACCTCCTGTTACCTCCGACTCTGGCATGGCCACACTGTCCTCCTCACCTTACTCTGAGTTCCTTCAAGCCCAGCATGTTTCCTCTGGAGAAACCACCCACAGCAATGATGGTCCAGGACTGGAGGCCATTAAACAGATCTCTGTAGATGGTCCTGAGCAGAAGCCATTCAGAAACCAGCTGTTGTTGAATGATCCCTTGAGAACAAATTCCTATAATCAGGCTGATTACCCTCCCTCTTTTAAATCCAAATATGAGGAGATGCTGTGCTTCCAGGGCGGGGCACCTCCAACCCTGCTGTCCCCACCAGTGGCTGAGGGTCTTTACAGTCAGTTGAACTGCCCCCCCAGAGCTCAGCCAGGCCTTTCCGACCACCACAACCCACCAACTACTCCAGAAGTCTGTAAAGCAGAGGAGGTCTGGTCAGACAGTGAGCACAATTTCCTTGATTCCAATATAGGTGGTGTGGCGGTGGCACCATCTCACGGTTCCATCCTAATCGAATGTGCTCGACGGGAGTTGCATGCAACCACTCCAATCCTGCAACCCAACCGCACCCACCCTACACGCATCTCTTTGGTCTTCTACCAGCACAAGAGCCTGAATGCGGCAGGGCACGGCTGGCAACAGTGGGAAGCTAAAATGGCCGAAAAGGCCAGGGAAAAAGAAGAAGAGGCACAGCGTATTGGACATACCAATTTTAAAGATTCTAGTACAGAGAGTGAAGATGAGTGTGAGGCTTATCAAAATGAGAGACATAAGCTTCAGGTCCCTACACGTCAGTCGCTAACAGTTACACATAACGGCCTCATCATGTCAGCCCCATACTCCCTCACACACATCACTGGGCCTTACAATCGTTGGACGTGAAATTTTAACATGCTTTTTAGCTAATGCCTTACCTCAGCTAGTTCTTATTCTTATTCCTAGTCCCAGTTGTTTTTATGTGTACTGTCTTTGAGTTGTGCATTTTTCTTTAGCTTTTACAATGAGTTTGTGGGTTTCACAACTACCATTGTGGGTTTTTAACTGTGAGTTTTGATGTGGACGTCTGTCGTCTCTTTTTTTATTGTAAGAGATGGTGCTCAGATCAGATGTTATAAAACTGGTTTTATACATATAGATGAAATTAGTGTGTAGGAGATGTGATTATTTATTCTGATGATTTACTATTTTGTAATTTAATTTCTGGTCCAAGCAAGTTTACTGCAATAGGATTATGACGCGTGTAGTAAACACTCTGAATTGACATTTGTCAAATGTGAATTCTGTCTTATATTTCGGTGCTGTTGTCTGATACTCAGTAGATGCTGTTTTTTGGTGCCATTGTAACAGTAAGATTAAGAACTTTGCATTTTAAATTAGATTGTTGATCACATCTTTAAATAACAGTTACTGTTGGCTTTGACACTTTTCTGACTAAATTCTCTAGGTAATGAAGCTAAATGTGACCCTGTCTGTGAAATCCAAGTCTCAAAAAGACTGACAGACTAATTTCTCAGTTTAATGAGATTTGGAACACTGCAGATTTCAGTTATTAATTTCACTATGATTTCAATCTTTGACACGTGTTTGCATTGCGATAGTTTCCAGTACTGCGCATCCCTCATAAAGCACTTTGCATCTTCAAACCAACAACATCTTCAGAAATTTCCAATATGCATGTTTGATTTTCATCCAGTATCTATCATACTAAATATGTTAGGATGTTTTGTTCTCAGTCATAATTATAAAACTTCAATTATTCAAACTTCAAAATCATGTGACCACATTTTGATTTTTCTTGACAGTTTTTCTTTTTCAACTCCCCAACAATTTGAAACATGACTTGAACAGCTTAATTATTTTATGCATAGTGATTATAGTGACTATGATATTTATGAGTATGTTAAAATATTAAAACTTACTGTCTGTTTTCACTGGTGCTTGTAAAGAGATTCCTTTAAACCTCCTGAAATCTAATTTTATGTACTTTTATTGCTGCATAGTGCATTTTTATTTTTAAAAGGGGTTTTCTTTTTCATTTAGGTGCATTTAATAGAAAAACTAGTATGTAATGACTCTGGAAACACAGTGTTATTGTGTGCATATCCAGAGGCCTAATCAATATATTGGCTTAATAACAAAATAAGGTTTGCATTTGGTTTAAAGAGAACTTATAAAGTTTTTTTTTATCTTTAAGGTGCTAAAGAGTTTTCATCAGTGTTTAAAACTATGCCCAAAATGCTGTTCTTATACTTAACCCTCCTATTATCCTTGGGGTCAATTTGAGCCCATTAAGTGTTTAATGTCTCTAAATGCATGGTTGGCATCATTTTTTGGCTTGTTATTTAATGGCTATTTAGATAGTCAACAAATAAACAAAGTACTTGACACACAAACTTGGGTAAAAATCATATTCTGGAGGTTTAAATTGTTTAAATTGAGGGTAAATTGAGAGTAATAGGAGGGTTAAACACTTAATAAAACATCTTGTCATGTAAGTTGTTAGAAAATGTACACATCATCTCTGAAAACGTGTTTGACTGTTGACTATAGCTGTAGTTGTGAGGGTATAAAAGCCCTTCAAAAACCCAATGTGACTTTTGGGCATTGTGAAGTCACAGAGTGACATGGGTAAATTCACACTACTGCCTCTTCAGTTAATCTGTTTTTGCTGAACCACGAAACTGTTGGTTTTGTATAGGACCATTATGTGTAACAAGAAGACCTGAGTGGTTATACAGCTCAGGGAAATGGTTTTAGCTGATCAGTGACACTTATGCATGGTACCAGATTCCCCTGCATTGACAGATCACATTTAGGTGCTACACTATTTTTAGATTATTTAATATTTGGGGGTTGTTCTGTTTACTTCCACATCATCATGCTGCATTGACTAGTGCTGAATCTTTGCACCATAACAGTGCTATAACCTTGCAGTCACCCTATGGTAATTGATTGATATTGATACATCAGTACTATCTGAAGGATCCATTAAACTTAGAGAATAATCAATGCAATTGATTTTGACACTTATTGATTTTATGCACTTTTTAAATATTTTGTTTTCCACTTATTGGTTTTGTATCTCCATGTCACCGTTTAAAACCTTAACCAACCTGGAAGCCTAAATTACTA
>JBAJNP010008869.1:0-11156 GCA_036877545.1 Yasuhikotakia modesta
TGTTGGGACAAAATAACCCACTTTTAAATGCATTGAGATTTTAGGACAAAAAATTGATGCTTGAAGTAAGGTAAAATAAACTTTAAAAACACATGAACTATTTTGTGATTTGCTACTTTTATCCTTTTTATCAGGTGTCTGGAAACAGTCTAAGAGGTTTGGGTATTTCCCTAAACTGATTTGTAAGTTGAACTCCAGTAAACAAAGAACGTGATGTGATTTGTCTTACCTCATATCCATGCATGCTTGTGTCATTACTGTACTTGGCAATATATAGCTGAAATACAAACCTGTTAACTCAAATACAAACTCACTGTCCTCTGCAGTGGCAGGTATTGTCGGTTACGCAGTAGGCAAAGCTTCATATTTGCCAGTCTGCAGAGAGAAGTTCAATAAACTAGGACCAGAGTTCACCAAAGCATTTGGGTTTGGACCTCCTGGATTTAAAGCTGGTAGCTTTGGACCCACACAATTGTATGAAATTATGCACCCATTTGTACAACATAACTAATAACATAATTAGATGTTTGCATACAGAATGCAGTGATTGTTTCAATGTCTTCTGTTATCAGACATTGCATCCATGTGTGTGAAAAGTGCAAGCAGCAGGGAGTGGAGGCAGGAACAAAGGCGCCTGATTTGTCTACTCAGACCTGAGGTTAACAACACACCCAGGCACCCATACCTTCACACTAATCCAAATCCTTTAACACCCATCAACACACTAACTCCACCCCCCAACATGTACACGCCTACACACGAAACCACACCCTTCAACAACTGCTTATCAATATACAAAAAAGCATCTTATCAATGCTTAAAGGTTAAATATATATAGTTCTGTTACAGGACATTGGAATGAATAGGACACGTTATTCAATGTTTTCAGAATTGAGCTGGTAAATTTTAAATAAAATGAATTTAAAAATAACATTTGAACATGATGCAGCATGTTTTTGTTTATACAACAAAATGGTAAAGCAAAAGCGTGGGTTTGCATTCCATAGTGTGAAACTACTGTAGATTAATTGTGTGTTGTGTAAAAGCAACTACGAGCAGCAAAAATAAGATATATCTAATATATGCGTATATAAACTTCCCACCAGGGGGCGCCAAGACCTTATAAGACAGCAGCTATGCGCCGCTGTTAAATCAGATATTTGCAATCAATTAAACATGATTGATTTCAAGGAAACAAGATAAATATTTGTTTTCATACCATTTATGCAATTAATGCCACATAGTTTTATTCAAAGAAATCTGCTTTAATTTTCAAAACTGACATTTGCTCCTAAAAGTACATTTATCATCAGTTTAATGTGATTGCAGCTTTTGTTCTGATCTGAAAAACTCCACAGACTTAAAAGAAATGTCTATATGTAGAACTTTGAATCCTTAAGACAGCTGATTACTCCCATCCATTCATCCATACTTGATCTTTTTAACTGGTGAGGAAAAAAGTAGCAGCCAAAAATAATTGATGTCAGGGATCAAGGACTGAAGATTAAAAGTTATGACACTGTGACAATGTCATAAATAGTTATTAACTGCCTTACTATTGACTATATGAGATTAGCAAATTGTGTAGTCTTTATCATCTATATTACATAAACTCTACTCAAAGCATTTTATTGTAAAAATTGGACCGTTCTCTCTTACTGTAGTGGAAACATGCACATTGTACTTGGTAACCCTATTGTTAGAATTGCCAAGAACTGATAGCACAATGGAAGGAGATTTGAACCATAAAGTTACTTTGATCCACCCATTGTTACGGTCCTGTAAGCTTGTTACATAATCCCAAAGTGATCCTGAATTATCTTATCCCAAATCTGACATACAGTTCTATAAGGAGTTCTCATTAAAATCATGCTAAATGACATGAAATGAAGTGGATATATTTCATCACATTGTTTTGGATTTACAGGTTATATAAGCTCTACTGTTATAAAAGCTCACCTTTCTTTCTGAGGACTGTTACCTCTGCTTGTGGTTTCATTACTGTTTCTCGTGAGCGTGATTTCATAGTTTTCTCTGTTTTAATGCACAGTTTCTTATACAAGACAGGCTGCTTTTGGGGCACAACCTAATCTGCACAGGTTGGGATAAGTTTATATTCAAGTTCTTGTATTTATATGCAAGTCCTTATTCAATGACAAATGTCTGTGTGAATGTTTTTCTCCATATAGAGGGTGTAAGGTAATATGATTGGGAGGGGCTGCTATAGTATATATAATTGCTAGGCTCTATGGTATAAAACTCTATGGTTATACAAGATTAATATTACAATAAAACTAATATAAATGGATTTAAATTATATCCTTACAATAAAAAATAAGATTGTCTCAAGAACTGTGTGCATGTACGTTAGAAGAAATATTCTTAAGAAATATTACTTTATGACTTATAGAGATCTTAAGGAGATGTCGCAGTGCCTCTCCAAGAAGGGCGTTCTCTAAATTATTTTGACGAGACCCCAATCTAAGACATTTTAACGCTTATGTGTCCAAATATGTCAGTAACTGCGAAAGATCCTCTAGGGTGTACGGTTTTAGTTGCTTTTATATGATTGAATCCTGTTGTTCTTTATACTCGCTGGCAAAACTAAACCTTTAAAATAGGTAAAATGTACATGTAAGTTCAGAACAGCAGGTTAGAGAAAAAAAACTAAACAAAACGAAGAATTCGAGCCACGGAAACAAACACATACATTAAGCAGAATATGAGTGAGAGTTTTCGTTACAAATTGGTCCTGAACAGTTTTAATAAGTAACTTAGACAACGATGCCTTTGGCTACAACAGAAGAACCACGTTCAGCCAATCCTGTTGTAGTATGATTTCAGTGATGGTAAAATGAACCAATAGAATGATTTCTTCGTTAAGCGCGTGCATTGATCGCTGCAGGCGAGGGGCGGGGCTTAGCGCCGCAATCTTGACACCGCAGCTCCCCTATCAGAGGATCGGATTGTCAAAGCCGTTAGGCAGCGCTGCTCCAATCTGATGGACAGGGAGGTGGGTACGTTGTCATTCGTCGAGTTTTAGGTGGCTTGCGAAAAAATACTTAGAAGATCATATAAATAAGATCGTGAAAACACGACCGGAGGGGAATGAACATTAGAGATCAACGGATGTACGATTTTGTTTTTGTAAAGCTTGCGTTGAGTCTCATCTTTTGCAGAGAGTAATCAACAGCTTTCCAGCGTTAGCGCGAGCAGGCTAACTAACGAGGAAAAGCGCAGCTGCTGTATTGAAGGTAAGAAAGGTTGGTTTATGTTTAATTAACCTTAAATCACCGACGTCTGGTGTTACACTGAGAGAGTAGACTTTCAGTTTCAAGGCTCACCGGCTGTCTTTTCTGATGTACTTTTCCTTTTAGGTTATTGATAAGCAGTTATGTTGACCTGCATTTGAAGCGAAGATGAGTGCAATTGGTGGCTGTGTCACAAAATCTAAGGAATTGTTTAGCTAGACAGCATATTGTGGCGTTACATGCATGTGTAATAGGTGATATTACAAACGTCTACTCGTAGACAGAAAGTCTACGGGCACAGGCCACTATGTGACTTTGTATGGAGTGTTCAGAGTTTAGGAAGCTAACACATAGGCAAAGCTGCATTTTGCAACATATGAAAATTTGAAGGTGGTTACAAACCTTTATGTAGACATATTAGATTTTAAACGTCTGCAATATCCATGATAATGTTGCTGAACTGAGTTTAAAACCCTGGTCGTGTTCATTAGGATGAGCTGAGCTGTCTTCTCGCTTGAAACTTGGCCACATGTTAGATAATACGTTAGATGCCTTTTCATCTCTATTTAAAAATCCAACAATTATTTAAATCCACCTCTTAGTTTTCTCTTCCGTGGCTTTGTAATAAAATCTGTGCCTCAAAAGGTTCTCTGTTATTTATTACCTTTGCAAACATGCGCGTGAGTCATAAATGATGCCAACAGTTCTAGCTGTGCCCCAGCCTTTCAGCATTTGGTGATAGAGCAGCAGATTCAGCGGTGTGGAAATAAGTTCACACTCCTGATGTCAACACGTAGCTGTGGGCTTTGAGAAGAGTGTGAACAATTCTGCTTACTGAGTGGAGTGAGCGTAGCGTGACTCTTGTAAACAGCAATGCATTTGATGAAGTAATTGCATTGATGTTAAATTATTTAATCTTATTCTCTGGAGGTGGGATTTCTGTGCTTTAGAATTTGAGTACAAATACAACAATATAGACATTTCACCAATAACTGATAAATAATAATGCATGAAAAGGAAAAATGTAACAATGTAACAAACATATTTAACACTTTGTTTAAAAGTGTTAAACATTGTTCTGTTTAGTTGTCTTGCACAGACACTTTTCTGAGACTGAATACAACCACAAAGCAGTAATCAGAATACCATAACAATAACCGTAGCAACGTTAGTTTTAGCTAGCTTTGTGTGTCTTCCTACTTCATTTTTCAAAAGCATCCTGGTGACAGTATATTGTGCTTTTCGGATCGATAGCCTTGTAAATCGTCCCAGTGAAGATTTGTTCTCAGTAATTGCCCCCTAGCTGGAATTAATGCCTCTTGGTAATTAGCCCCCATCAATAAGATGGGATGGGAGGGGAAGGGTTGAACTGTTTTGTGAACCTGCGTCCAATGATGCATTTATTATTAAGGGTGTAATCAAAACAGAGTCTGTTGCAGAACTGCAATTACAAACCGCACGAGAGTACAGTAGTGAACAGTAATAATAGTTTACACCACATGCATGTGGCACCTTGTTTTCACTCGTTTCCTACTTTTCCCCTGGGAATCTTATCTCCACTGTTATCTCCACTCATGAAAGAAAAAACCCAAACAGTGAGGGCTTTTGATTATTGTTTTCTTTTTGACTTCTTTGTTGTCTGGATAAAGCTTCTTGTACAAGCGGGTCCCAGCAGTCTTGGTGTAGGTGGCATATTAATGATCATGTGGGCATTTTGGAACTCTGGCTATACAGACTTGGATTTCATTAGAAATAAAGAGGACATTTACCAGAAAGGATTTAAGTTTACAATGTGTTGCCTTTGGCTTCTTGTCGTTCAAGGATATTGCAAAATTGCACATTTGTTAAGTTAACTGACACGCAGTCGTGTATGCACATATATGGGCTGTAGGTGTTGTGGATGATGATCTTGGCTGTATTTTTATACGCCTACTTTGCTGATGGTTTGTCACTGTGACCTTACATGTCTGCTGTCAGCTGGCTGTCTAACATTTCCAGGAAAATTTACCCAGCATTCTTCTAGATAAATGAATCTGCCGTAGTTCGCATGAAATGATAGTTATTCTAAAATGTTTCCTCTGCTGGCTGGTCAAAACAAAACAAGTTTATATGAATTTATGTTACTCAGTTCAGTTCATATTATATATATATATATATATATATATAATGACTAAGACATTTAAGGAATATTAATTATATTTGTTGTGTACATGAACTTTACCATGATTCATGTGTGTGTAAAGGATATGTGTATTTACACACGTTTAGCTTTTATGCTTGTTTAAATGAACAGGTCTTGTGTGGCAAGAGCAAAATACTGGGCAGCACAAAATGTCACATAATAAAGTGATGCTTTCCTGCTGGGATGTTTTTTTTTTTTTTAAAGAATTTGTGCGATGAGCACAGGAGTTGCTTTCTTTGAAACATTTGAATTGAATTTGGGGATAGTGGTGTAGTGGTCTGCAGCAGTGGAAACACTATTGTTGTGGGTAGGGATCAAAATGTGTTAATAATGCCCAGGCTGCAGAATCTACAGTATCTGACCCTGACCAATCATCTTTCTCTCTGCCCAGAGCTCAAAAGAGTAACTTTGCCTCATAATTCACCCCTGTGGTTCAGGTTCTGTTCTCATGCATGCTTGCATGATCCCTCCATCTGGTTCTCTCTCATAGATAAATGATAGTTAAGACAAGGGATTACTCTAACTCTAGTCAGCATGCGTGTGACAGAGAGATTAAAAGAGGTCAGATGAAAGCAGAAAGTATAGTTTCTATCACTAGGATAGGCAGCAGCTGCTGCCAGCCTATGATTCGTCTTACATTTGTTTTTGGTTTTATTTGTTTGTGTTCTTGTAGCTGTTATTATAAAATAAAAATTGAAAAAATGTTTAATCTTCACATACAAATATATTTGGGATCAAAAATCAGAGCAGTGACCTGGTTGGTCAGATTTGTCTTCTACCAGTTTTGGCTTAGTGCACAAAATGGTGTGTTTGAATATGTGTTGGTCTGTAAAGTTTAACCCATTTTCTTATCTCGGCTCTTACAGGAAACACAAGTTTAGTGTTTTGTGTTCTTTGGAACTGTGTTCACCTGTTAAATCTGATGTCATGCACCAAAGCTTTCAAATTCTCTATCAGATGCCATTAGCAAACAACATTAATATAATGTCACAATGTGCTAGAAAACAACCATAAAATTTCAATCCTAACCTATATTTCTATACTGAAATCTCAGATAGTAAATGTTTTTGTGACATAAAATGTTAGTGTCCGAGCTTAAATATGTAATATGTGAAATTTATATTTTTTAATCTGAATTTATAGTGCTTATAAACAGCTCTTGAAATGATATTTTTACTTGAAACAAGTGGAGGTTTGGCCTCAAAAGTAGAATTTTGTTATATGTCACAGTGTAACAAGCTGATTGCATAGTTGTTAAAGGTTATATGTGGTAGAATTATGATGGTGTATGAGCTCATTTCTATGACCTACATTTATCAATTGATAAACTGTAATATGAAAACTGCTGTTTGTTATGCAATACATGTTTTCCCCAGAATGCTGTGCCAACCATTTGATGGTGACAAAGGTTGATTAAAATGTGCCCAACTTGACAGATTTGGCACACTTCATCCCCTGACATATTGTTGTAGTGCTTATATGAGTGATGCTGGTTTGAGTCCAGATTCAGGTCATCTTTGTTCAATAACTTTTCCACATTCTATTTTTGTGTCTAATTAAAAAGGCCAAAAGTGAAACGGAAAGTGTTAATTGCATTATGAAATAAAGGTAATGCCTGTAACTCCTCTGATGTTTCGCACCTCAGTCAGTGTCTGTCAATTAACACTTCCTGATCTGTCACCTTTTAAAAACAGGTAGAGATGTTTTGAATTGCTTGTCAGACCCTGTTCTTCCCCATTCTTCTGCATGTATGGACAGAAATTTCTCTTCAAGGCAGTGATCTGCTGTCCGGATCAGGCAGTGAAACTTGCAATCTTTACACTCACCAGTAACCACAGCTCCAACATCCTTGAGGTTCTTGCATCAAAACAGTCATAATTTAATTTTACACTTACCTTTCATATTTAAGTGATCACATCATGGTAATACTATTGGATATACTTTGTCAGAAACAACAAAAATAATAAATGAATTCCATGTTGTGGTGGTGTGACTGTTCTAGTGCTTATTTTTATTTTATGTGTCCAGAGTAATTCAACAATATAGATGAGTCGTACATTTTAGCTGTTTCTTTAAACTGCTCTGTGTCTGTGAACTGTCTGTGTGTGTTTCTTGTTCTTTAATTTAGCTCAACTCTGAACAGACGCTTTTTCCTCTTGTTACTGCTTGGCTTCAGCCTCCGGCCCTTGGCCTTGCCAAAGAAAACAAGACCCTCCTTGTCCTGGGAAAGTAGCTCATTGTGTGTTCTATTGGTTTTGTTATTACCCTAAGACTTTGTCTCAAGAAAATTGTTAGAGACCGTAATGGTGTTTAGAGGTCTCAGATTTGAAGCACTTATATAAGTATGACTGTATAACAAATTGATAGCTGAGAGCCGTATGTGAGAGCATATTTTGAAAGCGACGCATGGTGAGTGTTTAGTTCTTTTTTTTTTTAGTGGCTTGTTCAGTGTAACAGGAAGTTTGATAAACTATTCACATCTTCTCTGTGAGGCTGGTTATGAGTGTGTGTGTCATTCTTCTGTGGTGAAAGTAGCTACTGGAGGCAAACATCTCTTAAAGTTCTGTATGGGCTGCATTATGGATTTTGTGAGTGTTTTCCAACACCCACACACACACACACAAAGGGTACTTGATTCATTGTATTTAAAAAAAAACATGAAATGCGTTTTTATTCATAAGCATTATATCACCAGAAATGCAACAAAACCACCAGTTTTACAATAAGCTAACTTCTGCTTCTGAGTAATAGTTTAGTTTTGAGTTGAATAGACAACTCAAGTAGTTACTCCTTCACTTCCATAGTCTGCATGTGTCTTTTTGACTGTTGGAGTTCTCTATGCTCTGCTAAAACTAGAGTGTCAATAGTAAAGGTAATGTGTGCATTTCTCAAAATTTCTCTATTTCTCGGGCCTTGCTCTATGGTTTTGTTTGGTGCTTTTGATGTGCAGTGTAAATAAGCTTGTTTATGTGCCCCTGTGATTAAACCGCAGTGTCACTGAGCACCGCAGGAGCACTGAGTAATAATTACAGCTAATGAGACACAGGTAGTCTGCACAACACTTAACACTCCTATAAATAAGTCATTGGCAACATGCATGCTTTTAGTTTTAGCTGGGGCTATTCTACTGTGCTTTTGTGTGAGGTACAGCATGTTGCTGAGTTTACGTAACATCCCCTTGGACAGATAAATGACTGGTGGAAGGAGGGAGGCGATAATCTGTAGCTTATTGCCTAGGGAGAAAACTGTAATCCTGGCTCAAGTTCAGTCAGAGTTGACTGGCCTCAGGCGACATGCCTACAGTTTCTTCAAAGTATGTCTGATGCATATTGCACAAAAACTTACAACAAGCACTTTCTCCATCTTGCAAGCTGTTATCTGATTGGTTGTGTTTATGCAACTTCCGGGAGAAAAAGCATGCAGGGTTTTTTCAGTCTTGTCTGGAAAGTCACATTAAATTAAAAGGTTAAAAGGTTGGTGACATTAAATGTATATTTAAAATATTTAGGGCAGATTATGACCACAATTAGCAGTCATATTTTATTGCAATTACTAATTTCAATTATTAGATTTTACATTGTAGTTTACAACTGAAGTAATGTTATACATTTCTGTAAGCAATACAAGTCTATAACATGTTACCTGGGAGGGAGACACTATAACATTGTGGCAGTATAACTACCAGTGGACAGGGTGTACTCACACTTGTCTTGAACCATGTTAATACACTTGCATCATTAACGTTGTAACTTTGTTGTGATGAAATCAGTTCTGCTAATACGCTGACTAATAGATTTATCATTTTTGCTGTGTCGCGATTTTTCACTTGATTGTACAGCACATATTAGATACTCTATAGAAACTACAATTTCTGTTCATTAGTAAGGTAAGAAACAGACCCATTATAAACCTAAATAGACTCTAATTAATTAAATTCAGTAAAATTTTACTGTTCAAGTACTGAAAGAAGGTGTTTGTTGCCGTATTGATGAATAGCTATAGGTTAAACAAACCGCACCCTGGTATGGTTTGGAGTGATCCCACTGGTCAAATGAATCAGTATTTTGGGGTCAAAGCTGTTTAAACGTGTTCAATAGTTAAATAAGCACTTTGGTGCTTTTAAAGGTTTGTGTGTAAAGTGAACTACTTCTGTTATATTTGCGATACACAGACATCAGTGGTTCAGTTGCATGCTAAGAATGCTTCTAATGTAAATGCACAATGAATGCATGCTCCATCGTTGCTAAAAATGCAAGCTTGCGCTATGCTTATGCATCCGGTGTAAAACAAGCATTACAACTGCAGAAGGACATTCTTATACATTTATTTAAAGTCTCCGATTGCCACTGCTTTTAATGTGCATCACATCTGCGAAATGGCACAGAAACAGACAAGTGGACAGATGTAATAACAGCTTTTAATGATGACATAAACGGTACAACCGTAATCATGTTTAAATAGGGCTGCACAATTCCTTGTTCCTACAACCATTTATGTTCAAATTTTTAATATTTTGTTTTAGATAAGTATGCTTCTAAACACAGTGTAAAAAGAGTGAACTAGGTTGTTGGTTTTCATTTTGGTTAGAGGGACACATTTAAGAGTTGAACTTATTTCCGCAACTTTATTGTCGGTTGAATGATGTACTTGCTCATTGATGGATATGTCTGATTTGCTGCCTAATGAACCAGTGCTACTTTGTTCTTTTTTTCTTCACCAGATCAACGTGACACAACTCTGTTGGCCTGCAGCTGAGTTTGACACAGCCCTCCCCAAGCCCTATGGCCCTCAGGTATGTCTGCACACCTCCTCTGTCTCTTGTGTCTACAGATATTTTAATTATTTTTATTTAAAAAAAATTATTTAGCAACAGAGCTTGAAACATATGCAGGAGATTTTATGCTGGGAGGTTTTTGCGAATGCAGGCTTGAGTCAAGAAGCATCGTGTTGAGTGAAGTCAGAATTGCAGAATACATGTTACTAGGGCTGCCACGATTATGAAATTTGGGTGACGATTAATTGTGAAAGAAATAATCACGATTATGACGATTAATTGCCTGTTTTGGGGCTTTAGCAGTTAATTCTTTATTTTAGGGCGGTGACGATAATTGTTTGCAGTATACAGTTAACACTTCACACACTTAAATGTAATAGTTATTTATTCAGTAAATAACATATACTGTATCTTTCATAAATATGGAAATTCCGTTTATATTCCGTTTATATTGCGTTTATATCCCGTTCCCAGTTGAAAGCCTCTGCTGTCGCAGCTGATGAGATGTATGTGCGGCTGCGGCAGATTCAGTGCGATGATGCGTCTGCAGATGGTTTCTAACCTTTGTGCTGTTTGCGCTTTTGCTGGTACTTTTACATATTCGACACACTGCTGCGTCAATGTCTGTCGGCCGTCCTTTATCATCAGGTATAAAACCAAAATGTTATTAGACAGGTGCCGTTGTTTTCGGTTTCAGTATTAAAAACATCTCTGCTGTATAATTGTGAACTTATCACGTGTATTTAGTGTAATGCGTGCAGCGCAGGTTCTACTGAGTGTGCAATAATCGTGATTGGATTCAGTAAGCGTGGTTATGTCAAAATATCGCGATTATACAGTTATTTTATAATCGCGACAGCCCTACATGTTACATCATAGTGCTGTACTGATTTCTTCATCTAAAGAGACAATTATCTTGGTTCTGGTGTTGTTGAGCAGACAGTGCCTC
>JBAJNP010008870.1:0-7500 GCA_036877545.1 Yasuhikotakia modesta
TGTGTGTGTGTGCGCGCCCAGCACCCCAGCAACTCCTCAGATGCTCTGAATCTACTGGGACTGCTGGGAGTTTATGCTGGACAGACAGATCTGAGCTGCTGTGTAATTAACACTCAGCTCTGATAGCAGCTTGCGGCTGCACACATGCAGTAATCACTGCTGAATGCGTTGTGCTACATGCGATCATGCTCACAAACTCAGTGTAAGTGGCATAGAAACAGATGGCCGCATTTACAAATGCAGGGCAGTAACTTTGACACAGACACGCAGGTTTCCATGAAAAATCACATGTGCTGAGACCTGTGATCGTATCGGGTGATGCGTTTCACAGCTGTGTCACAGGCAATCACCTGTCTAGAATTAGTCATTTAACAGACACACCGGGTTTGCTGACAGACACAGAATGTGCTACATGTATTTAAAACATGTTAATAAAAACAAATGTAATGTATCTAATAATAAACAATGCTTGTTTTACATTTAAACATTACATTTTAAATAATATATAATTGTCTTTTTTTACGTTTTTGTCACATATTTTTGACAATTTCACACAGTTTGTGTAAGTTTCACTTGGTAGCTTTTTCTGTCTTTTAGTTTATTCAATAAATTGTTTATTTTGAGTTTTTTTGGAAGAAGTGCCTTGGAAGAATTCTTTACTTTTCCCAGCATCATAATCAATACGGATGAATTTTTCATCATCCATTTAGACCCAATAAACTGTACAGACATCTTTAAAATGAAGCAGGACGTAAACTTCCTGACTGGAAATCTACATCCTTTTTAATACATTAATTATTAAAACTACCTAAAAATAGTAGTTCACATACTAACTACTAACTAAAACCATTACAGTGTTTTTTAATGAGCACTTACTATACATAAATAGTACCAATCAAATCAGGACACCTTATCAACAATAAACAACAAACTAACTATTAATGACTACAGTGGATTCTAAAAACAATGCAGGTTACTTTATAAATCCAGACAGAATTATAACAGAACAGATGTTTTGCTCATACAGTCTCCCTGTGAAAGTCACCATGACTTTGGTGTAAAATCACAAGCTGTGTAATGAGTGAGAAAGAGGCCTGTATTGATCTCAGATGCTTCGATTGTGTTATCTAACCTAATGTAGCCGCCAGACATTTTAAGGGACCACAATGTGCTCTGATCGGACCAACAGGAGAGGGACGGCATGGTTTAAAGCAGAACTGCAGCAGAACATGTCAATATCTCAAACCCACTGACCTGGTTTGAACTGACTGGACATTGTTGTTTTAGGGTTGTAACCATCAGGACATTATTGTATAACTGCTCTGGTGGGGTCATGTTATCCATAAAGGCACTGAAAGGGGTTTCAAAGCTTAAAATGTTTCTAAAAATTCATCATTTTCTAGCTGTTTAAAGGAATTACTAACATCTGCTGAGATTTCCTTGAAGCTGCAATCTGTAGTCCTAGTGCCATCTCTGTTTAAAACCTTAATTTGCATGAAAGTTACATTACGTAACATCTTTTTACATACGCTGCAGTCAAATGACAACAAACTGACAATTATAAATCATTATAAGCTTACCTTTGTGAACTAGGGTACAATAAGTATTAATTATTCTGTTGCAAATAAATGATTTTAAACCCCAAAAGTTACAGATTGCAGCTTTAATGTAATTATTAAGTTAGCATTATGTGTATTCAATAGAAATGTTCTTAAGTTATTAATGAAACTGTTACAGGGATCAGTCAGGGTTGAAACTCCTGGTCTAAATGATATATATCTGTTTATTTCTGACAGATGATGGACGGCTGTAATGACAGAGTCTCTGTAAAGGATGAGTAAGAGGGCACTGCTCCCTTTTTACAGCTTATAAATAATGAGCAGCCCAATAAAAGATGCTTAAATAATAGATAAGGGGCACTCAGATCACATATAAACTTCTAATGCTAGCCCGCAA
Source organism: Yasuhikotakia modesta (assembly GCA_036877545.1). Classification (NCBI taxonomy): domain Eukaryota; kingdom Metazoa; phylum Chordata; class Actinopteri; order Cypriniformes; family Botiidae; genus Yasuhikotakia; species Yasuhikotakia modesta. The sequence goes on from JBAJNP010008870.1 coordinate 1,957, forward strand.
TGCTAAAAATATTGTGCTATACCAGCACACTGTTGCTCGTGACGGCTGCAGATTGAAATACAGTCTGTCATTAAACTCGAATAAAAATACTGAGTAGAACTAAATTGGATCTTTTCTGACTGAGATGTTTAAATGTTTTCCACAGGGAAAAGTTTAGTGTTTGTGTGTCTGGTTTAAGAAATGCGATATTGTTTCTAGAATATCACATGATCTGAAAAGGTGTCAGTAATTCCTGGATGGTACGCAATGTTTAGTGAGGCATTGCATGTAGGAATCTGGGTGGTGAGAGAGAATAAACACACCGACGCGCTTCCTGACGTTTCTGAAAGCTGATGTTCCACAATGATATCTGTGAAATTAAAATAGCTGTTATTCTTCTGGTTTGGATGGTATCAAAGGTGTTCGAGAAAGATAGCAGGCAGGAGAGAGTCACCAGAGGTCCCTGACGTTGGTGTTTTATTATTGATGGGTCTGTAGAGTTGAGTTGCAGGCTTGCGTTACAGGGCCCTGTTGTATCTCCCTCAGGTAAAGCTACGCTAGCATCAGAACAGACTCAAGCCATCACTAATCCAAAACATTTTCTCTATGTTTAAAAAACGTTGGAAGCTTCTGTCGCACAGGAACTAAATATAACGTTTGGCAGCTGAGGAAGCGATTAGGACACATTTGTTTTGCTTTATTTGGGCATTTCTGTGTATCCGGACGGCTGTGACTGTTTGCTGTGTTAATGACACTTAACACAAAAGTGCTTTTCGCAGGTTTTTCTGTTAATTGGTGTTAGGTTTAACTCTACTGTCTCTTACAAAACCACCACAAAAACTTCATTTGTTATTTCGTGCAGCCCAAGATAAAAAATAGCAAACAACTTTTTAATTTATCATTTGAATGCATGAGTTTGAAACAATGGCATTTTAAATTACTGTTAACGCTGATAAATTTGCTTTTATTTGCTTGTCACAGACATAAAAGTAAATGCTTTAAAATTGCTAAAATGTTGCATAATTTAAAAAGTGTTGTATTCTAGAGTAGCAACGATGTTGTTTTATACAAGAAGGCTAAAGAGACATGCACAGTGCCCTCATCCATGCAGAGCAGGAAGTGAGGTCATCACTGTTGTCTGTTGCATAACTGGCTACAGTATGAACCTAAGACTCACGGCAAATAAAGACAAAATGCTGTGTGTTTTTATAGTACAGTAGTCCCTGGTGTAACCTCTCAAATCCACCTGTTCTCAGTTATAATCCAGATGAAGCCGAGGCTCGAGACTTCCTCTATGCCCCAGATTAGCATAACATGACCCTCTGATGTAATGGATGGAGGACAACACCACGCACTGCAGAACCACAGAACCGGTGAAATCAGACCCACTCAGTGATTCTGGCATTTCTTTTAAAAGCCAAGGGAACAACGTGCCTGAATAAGGTATACTGTTCCACAACTCACTCTACACTAACATTTTACTACCTGGTCAAAGGTTGATGAGTAGGCGCATCATTGTGGGGGGATGAGATTTCACTGAATGTTTTATTGAGCAGTATAGGGTAACAATACACACACTTCATGTATCTTTGAACTAAAGGGTGTATTTATCTTACTGTTTGCTGCGGCGTATCGTGTTTCTAAACAAATATATAAATGGAAGTCATACTGTATAATTCAAGCACATGGATACGTCACAGAGTGCTAGTCATGAAATAATGTACTACATAGACTTATTATAGAATTATATAGTTTCTTCTACTGTAAACCCTAGCAACACCCTAGCAACCTTTTAAAACAGCTCAGCAACCACTTAGCCATGTGCTAACAACTAATCAAAAGTTTTTGCACATAGAAGCTCTGCTCACTTTTTCTTTAGTACATGTAAAACCTTTTTGTGCTCTTGTGAAAGTAAAATAAAAACACAAACACGACCAAAGGCTCCAAATTTTTCTGTTCAAACCAAAACAACAAGTCAATTAGGAGTGGCGAAGCTTTTATTATTGCGGCTACGTTTCTGTTGACTCAGCCCACGCAGTTTAAGGATGTGGCGTGTTATGATTGTTGGTCTGCATCAACACGGCTGAAAAGCCACTTTGAATTTTAAGGTTTCTTTGACATTCCACATTTACTGTGGGCCACCGTTAACCCATATGTCCTAAAAAACTATTTAAATGTAAGTACATGTTTCTGTCCAGCACAGGCAGCCAATGAGATGTGGTTAGATGTTAACAGCTACTTAAGTTCATTTGGTTGCAGAACTCGGGCCGGACAGAAAACTATTCTTAAAGAAACAACCATACAGAAGTTAACAGGCACACAGTAACAAAGCTTCTGGTAAGTGATTGTGAAGTTATACATGTTATTTTTCTTGAGTGATCTCATGTCATTCTAATGCCAAACAAAACCAATGACTGTCTCAAAGCTGCCTAAATACATTTTGATCATTTATGATGGTTCAGAAAGCAATTCGGTCTATATTGGGTTTTGTTTCAGTGTTTTTAAAATAGCCAGATTATTAAAGTCATTAAGGTCATTTATTATAAGACTAAGAAAGGTCACTAAATCAAAAAGATGCATCTAGGTTTTGATAGAGTGCGTTTGACAACACCTGACAATATTCCTGCTGTATGAAACTAGGATTTGCATGTTATCAAGACACTAATGCAAACGTTGTGGCTGAAGTCAAATAAGTTTATTTGTCAGCACAAATGGCCATTATATTTTCTATATATTATATTACATACTGTATTATGTACAGTCTATTGTCAGTCCTAGATCAGTCCTATAGTTGTTTCTATAGAACCCTTAAGTTACTTTTGTTTTACTTTGTGTAACCTAATGAAGTCACAGCCAAGGCAATGTTTATAACTTCATAAGGTGACAGGCATCACATAACAGAGATGATTATTAGCACAAAGCGTCAACTATTATGGGAACAGTGACCTCAGGCCCGGGCGTTTATTTTTCTTTTTTTCCTGCAGTAGCTTTAAGAGTGGTGCCGGTAAGCTGATTTCCGCCGCAGTTGTGCAAGAGCTCCGTATAAACTGGGACAACGGCGCTGCTTAATTCTTTACTGGTGGATTAGCGCATGTCATTATAATGATGCCAGCGTGATTACCTAGGTTTATAAAGACCAGCATTAACTAAACAAATGGATATTCGAGGTTTGTGGATTAGAAACCTTTAGCCCAAAATGATGACAGATTGATAAATGTTCCCGTTTTACCTCTGGGCAGGCGGTCGGCTGCATGTTTCTGCATTTCTGGACATGAATTATGCAGTAAAAACTGTTCAAATAAAAACAAATAGCGGGATTGCATCACTGGGAGTTGCACAGCCATTCCTAAACGGATTTGGTGAAAGCCTCTTGTTTTACTCAGGCAGAAAGATTGTGTGGTGAATACTGATGCAAAGAAGTGAACTCTTAAAAGCAATCTAGACAAAAAGGTCATTCATTTCCTGTGTCACAGCAGCTAGAATTCAGCTTGTGATACGATGAATTACTTTACGTATTTCCTGCCAGTCAATAAGGAATCGCATACAACACTGTTGTTGCTTCACATAAGAGCTGCTGTTTTGAGTTTTAAGTAGGAGACCAGACAGAAATATGTCTCGGTTTATCCGTTAAACAGCTGGTTGTTCCGTGTCATATCCGTGTTTCACTGACTGACCCATATGGACTCTGTGGATGCCCTAAAAAGTGATGTTTTGCTTTTCATGATGTGTTTTCTGTTTGAAATTAGAATATCTACAGCATTTTTGGAGTTGTTAGCAATATGACCTAGGTTTAAAAGCATAAGATCCCATCCCTTTTAGAGCGGTCCCCAAAGCCACACCCTCTCCAATAGTACAGTATGCAAATACTGTTTGACAGGCATGTAGGACTGAATGCAACGATTGGACAAAAACCCTTTATGGTCTGTGTGTTCCACAAAAATGTATAAATATATATTTATACCACATAGTAATTGCTATCAGGATATGAATAGACTAGCATAACAAAAATGTTTCTGAAAAAGACACCTATCCTGTCTTTTATAGAGACAGTATCATGTCATTGTTCAAGGAACCTTATTAAATAACAAAAGCATTATTTGTGCTTTTCCTGCTGTTGAACTAACGCATGTTTTGAATCGCATACGTCTGTAAACTAGGTGTTGGGTATTTTCACACTTAAGCTTATTAAAGCGATACACAGGACTATTTTTAAACTCTTAAGACGGGTCACGATGGGTTTAAGACAACAGGTGGACATGTTTGTATTGCTGCTGGTTTCATCATTTTATGGGAAGGCTATCTCAACACCTCACCGACTGCTTTTTTTCCAAAGTTGTTGGCTAGTCTTTAAATTGGGTGTAATATAAAACACAACTTAACAATGACTTCTACTGGTGTATTCTCTAGTCACTTACTGTGTTATTGAAGATGTTATTTACTAGAGTCATTTATAACAGCAACACTGAGAAAAGCCATCACTTAAATCTGATGCCTTCAAATCTGTTTCCATTTGATCCAAATGATAAGAAACGCCTTCACTTCACTTGCCCAGCAGCAACATATTGGACGTCACATCGCTTCGCGTAAAACCACCCCATTATCGTGCCAGTGACATCATGTTAGTGTCCATAGGTGGAGCTGTGGGGGACAAAGAGAAAGAGAGAGAGGGGGGACCACACAGCTGCAAGTTCCTCAATCTCACACAACTCCACGAGAGACCTACATGACGGGAGATGTTCCCGCACGACGCGATGGTGCCACAAGCATCGGCTTTTGAATCCTCTCGGATCTCCGGGATCCTCGAGGCGTGACCACCGAGAAGAGCCGTCGGATGATCCACAGACTGGATCCGGACACTGAGTGGAAGTGCACGGACAGAAAGAGGCGTAAGGAAGAAACGGGCATCGTGGGGTTTTTTCACGTCTCACGTTTCGCTCCAAGTCGGGATTTTGTTGCATTGCGAGTCTTACATTGTTGCATTGCGAGTCTTACATTGTTGCATTAAGAGGGTCTGGATTCGCGGGAGGAAGAGTCACAAACTGTGTTTTTATTAAACCATGAAGAAGAATAATTCAACAAAGCGGGTAAGACATCGAGTCTCATCTATTGTCAGTGTGGATGACCATTGAGTCTTTGTACAGCGGCGTGAAACTGCATCGCTTAAGAGCTAAACTCTGTTTATATCAACAGTATTTTCCGACACTGCATTTATTAATGGTTTATATTCGCCAACCTTTACGCTTAAAGTCGACTTGATATTCTTTCATTAAGTTTAACAAAAGGTTTATATTCATTTTATGCATAAAGATCGCTTCGTGTGTTCATGTAATATCAGCATTTCTGCATGCATTTATTTTTACAAATGTGTCTAAATGTCTTTGCCTAGACTGTTGTCTGCATTTATTCATTTGCAGTATGTATGTGTAAAATTGCATTATACAATGATAAAAGTTAGGCTTTTAAGATGTTCTGCATATCGCCATGGAAAAAATATAGGCCGTATTTAATGTCTTAAAAACTACTTTGACTTTTTCCTAAACATTTTGAACGTTATACATCATGTCA
>JBAJNP010008870.1:12500-15892 GCA_036877545.1 Yasuhikotakia modesta
CCCAATGACACTGAAACATGAGACGGTTTTTGAATGATTCACCTGTAGCTCATATTGTACAGTCTTCATAATACAGCATATTTGTTAAACGTCCCTTTATGAATATAATTTGAAAACGGTGCTGGAGGGCAAATGTTTCGCTGGGAAAAGTAGCTGCTTTAACAAGCATTGAAAACTGGAAATATTTATTTTCCAACAGAATCTACCTCAGAAAATAATCCGTATTACCTAAAATAAATTGGACCTGTACATTTTTATGTCTAAACATTCCACTGTATTTACATAAACATTAATTTCTGTCAACGTGGTTTTTGTTTGTTTTCCTGGGACAGCATGCCGCAGATGCTGTTGCTAAAGTTCTCTCAAAACTGGTAAAATTACTTTAACACAACACGACAAAAATACAGTTTGTGGCTCCAGACAGTTTTAGTTATATAACAGAGCGGTCTGATTACAGCGCACATATCAGACTGGCAGAATGTGCTGTTTTTCTGCAGGGAAAGACAGCAGTTTGTCAACCAATTTGAGCGTTTTCTCGTTCAGAATGCTTTTTACGGCTGTTTAATGATTCTGCTTAAAGCTTAATGGACATCACATTAAATATAAATGACTCTCTTTATTTGCCATTAAAAGGTCAGCGGCTTCATGAGCGCTTGTCAATTGAGCTTTAAAGAGGCGATTTCAAGTGTTGTGAATTCTCTTTAAACTTCAAACAGAGCAGGAAAACATGTTTTTTGTGGCCCAGAGCAAACTTACAAAAATGGCTTTGAAATGAAACATGAATAATGAGATTTTGCACATTCATTCACTCATTAATTCATTTTCATTGTGGGTTTTTTCAGATTGTGTTTATCTTAACTTTTGCTTTGGTCTCAGAACGATCAGGAATCAACAAAATGTCTTTCACTAAATTAAGCTTTAATGTCTGTATTTTTACTGTAAAGGCATCTACATAATTTTTTAGGTAATAGTTAACATTCTAATAATGTTAAAATATTCTTGCACTAACATCGGTTTTAAACGTTATATATTAAAAACATTATTCTTAAGTTGTTAGTGGAACATTTAAAAAACGTTGTAGTATTACAAACATTTGTGTTATGTTCTTATAAACAAGCACTAATACTAAACATCTATACTGTCACCTAACTTTGTAAAACAAGATTTTTGACATTTTGTTATTTAATGGAGACATTACAGAAACATTCTTACAACCTAAAATTGTTAGCTGGGCTTAAAACTCTTTTTAACCACTACTAAGTGCATTAATAGTCAAAATGTCAAACAAACGACTGCAAATGTTCTAACCGTTCTCTCATGGAATAAAGGATCGGATCAGATTGCAGGTTAATTGCTGTCTTTGTACAGCTGGAACTATAGATGCACTGTTTGTACTGCCGTTCCCTGCGGTGGCGTGCATGTAGTACTGCAGTGTGGAGCAGCGCTGTAGGATAGCACTCAGATGCGACCTTGCGTGTTTGCTTCGCTTTGACTGTTTATTTGTCTTTACTGCAGCACTAATGGAAATTGATTGTGACTTAATGAGATCATTTGGCAGGTGATGCCAAATCAGACCATGTTGTTCCCTGAATCTGGGCTGTTATTTGGCATGCCTGACTTAGCTGTGTTTGCTAGCAATTCCTAGCTAGCAATTTAAACGTTGATAATGATATTTTGAATGTTCTAGGAATGTTTTCTCAAATGTTTTTCACATGATCACTTTCAGAAAACAATTTAAAATAATATAAAATAGTGTTTTGCTCCCCTCTCATGTTTACAAATAGACTCTGTGGAGATATATTTACCACAGGACTGTAGATATTGAAATAACAGAGCTCTGAAAGTACTAAGAAAACTGAATCTCTCCATTTTTCATCAGGTAAAAGATGAGAAAAAAATCCAGGAAGTTGTGGACCTCACAGACTACGAAAGATCTGAGGAGCTTCGCAAGGCCAAGAGCAGAAGCAAGAAGAACCACAGCAAGTTCACGCTTCTGCGATCACGACAGCCAGGAAACACGGTCAGTCTCTACAGGAAGTGAAGCTTTACCGCAGAAGACACTTAAATAGTTTAGAAATGAAACTTCTTCCATCATTTACTCACCCTCATTTCATTCTGAACTGTTTTTCTCCTGTAAAACACAAAACAAGATATTTTGAGAAATGTTGTTTTAGGTCTATACAGCGGAAGTCACTGGTTGCCACTGTTGTTTGATTACCAGCAAACTTCAAAGTATCTTCTTGTGTGTTCCTCAGAAGAGGGTGAGCAAATGATATAAGAATTTTCATTCTTGGGTGAACTATTCCTTCAACCAGTTTGTTCCCTAGTTAACACTGAAAAACTGGGTTAGTTTAGTATCAGTAAGTTTACAGTGAGACAGGGAGGATTATCCACTGGAAATCCATGGCACTTCAGTCGCACTTCAAAGATTTTTGTGAGCATTTTTGTGTCGGATGAGTTACATCGAGACCAAGGACTGAGGCCATGTCTTATTGGACAATAAATTGATTGTTAGTTGCCAATAGCTGGTGCCTATTGGCCCTTGAGCTCATACTTGGACTGACCTCTGTTCCGTCCTGCTATCCTGTAATTGGCTTTGGGTAAGAACGTCTCAGTGTAATACCTTTCACTGGTACACCACAGGCGTCCACATATATCCTTCATCCTATAGACCCACACAAACAACAACAGCTGTTATTTTCCAGTAATATTTTTTGTTATTCTGGTTTAAAGTCTCTTTACATCCTGATAACAATAATTAGATATATAAAGACAATGTATATCTATACAAACGTATATCTTCTGTATAAGGCACAGGCCATATAAGGCCATAAAACATTTGTCCAACCATTGCACATATCCTGTTAATTTATGCACGTGTTCATGTGTTGGAGGGGGCGTGGCTTTGGAGAGCGCTCTGAAAGGGGCGGGATTATGAGTTTTCAAACCTAGCTTGCTATTGCTAGCCTCTAAGAAATTGACTACCCTCCCTTGAATAGTTTATGCAATTATGTTTCTCAAATCAGTATATCTAATTTAAAGAATGTTGAGATATTTTATAGTCAAACTAGCCAAAAAACGTGTGTCAGAAATTCTGTTGCTGGCACAGAAATTCACTTCATTTTTCTCTTTATAAGGTATTGCTGTGAGCAGGAAGTTTTGTGCTGCATTTCTTGTGAAGTTAATTTTTGTAAGTTGGGGAGGTTTCCTTTCAGATGTCTGTATTAAAAGTCAAAACCTTTCCTGACTGCCTAGACATGTTTTTGCCCATTTTAAGGGGATTTTCGACAGCTAGGAGAAACATTAGGGTAACGTCTGACCAATCCTTTAAAATCCAGCATTAAGATAAGGGGTTAATCCTTAGGACACAAACATGGTGGTTCTTTGGAAAA